>NW_018923760.1:159076-171751 GCF_002207925.1 Prunus avium
CTAATCTCATTGATCAGAAGAAATAAGGTTCATGCCCTGTTTTCCACACAGCCATTCATAGTCACTAGTGCCTCGGCAATCAAAGCAGACCGTTTTTGACCTTTGATAGTCTCTAGTGCCTACAAAAGCGTAGCAAAAAGTAAAAACAAATATTTAACTTGTATCTTTAATCTTTGTTTGTGTGTTTAGCTGTCCTCTATGTCTTTGGGGTAGCTGGGGCCTTCTGACCGACGTGTTTGTTGTTTTGGCTTTTTGCCTCTTTCTTTGCCTTTTGGCTGTTTATGAAGTATCTTTTCACAAAAACAAAAGATAATAATAATAATAATCTTTGCCATGATCCATCAAATTCCAAATCAAACAGAAACTTCATCAAATTTAATCGATTTTCCATATTTATATTCAATTTTATATAGTTGAACCACAAAGACATAGATCCAATTCGATATTGGGCTATGACAGAAAATCAAGTCCAAGTACTGTCCAAGACTTCTTCAAGTTTTCAGAATTCAAAGCCCTATTTATTTGATGCCTGATTACTCGATTAATGAAATGACCTTGAGAATTGAAACTAAAAAATAAGTTTTTTGAAGGATGCTCTTTCAAATTTTCAAGATTATTTTGATAAAAACTAAACGAAGGAATTTATTTATTTATTTATTTTTCCAAAAAACCGTTTATTTAGTGGAAAAGGAGACAAAATAGTAAACATGTGCAGGTCATGAAAAATGGTTGATCTGGTGAAATTTTAGTGAAAGTGGTAAGCTGTTGGTATGCAACATGCTAGTGGTCTGCGATTCGATCTTCCATGACACCGTATGTGTGAGTATACCCCCGTCTTCCTTCCTAAATCCGAGTAAAAGTTGAGGTAGTATTGTTAAATTATTTCCAAATAAAAAAAAGAAAAGGAAAAACAGGGTTAGAGAATTAAAAAAAAGAAAAGAAAATACAAAATACAGTGAAGTGGCACAAGGTGGTCTTGTTTAACTCCCAACTGTCTTTCTGTCCTCCAACATTACATTTTCGAAAGACAGTTCAGCATCAAACTTTAACAGCTTCTAGTGTTGCATAGAGATATAGATGTGGGGTGTCCATTGGCATTGTCTTCTATTTTATCTTCGTTTTCTCCGTCTTTCTGGGAGACTGACAAATGTTTCTTGATCTGACCAACCAACTCAACCAAACCCAACGTCTATTAAACACCTTCTTCTTCTTCTGCACTCTCTATGCTTTGTCTCTGAAACCCCATTTTCCTTTGGAGCTCTCTTTCACTTCTCTCTCTCTCTCTCTCTCTCTCTCTCTCTCTCTCTTCCATGGCTATTCTTGCGCCAACCTCTGTTTCAAAAGACCCCTTGTTCCTCCGCACCTCCTCCAATTCCTCCTCCTCGGATCTCCAGAGAATCTCATTGAACCCGCCAAGAGTAAATTCTCGTTTGTTTTCCTCTTTCTCTCTCAAGCATTTCATTTCATTTCATTTCGTTGGTTTTGTTGATTTCTTGAATCTTTTGCTGCAGATCTTTGGTTCTAAGCTGAAGTCAGGGAAGATTGAGCAGACCCAATTGAGATTATTGACTGCTTCCAAGTAAGTTGCTGCATTTCTCACCTATGCTGCTGAACATATTGTTACGTTCGCTTAATTTGCATTGATATCTATCTATATGTTTCAGGTTTCTTGATTTACTTTGTAATTTCCAATCTTCTGCCTTGCCTTTTATGTTCTTTCCAATTGTGGCCATTTGAGCTCCAAATTTACTAACCTTGATTGATTTGAGAAAGGAAATGTTAGTGAGACGAAGTAGGATTTAGTTTGAATGTTCTGTTTTTGTGCTCATAGTACTGTTAAGGCACAAACAACGTTAAATTTCTGTCGTTTGCCCATGAGAATTTTGAAATTTGAAATTACTGTGAGAAAAAGAAATCCAGAATCAAGGCTAAATTTACTGGTACAATGAGGGATTTTCGTTTTGGTTTTCACACCTCGCTGAAATTCAAGGCTGCTCCTTTATTGGTGAGATCAATATGATGGGTTTACTTAGATCTGTTGTGTGGCATCACAAAGACTCTAATTATCTTTGTTTGGTATTACAAAGACTCTAATTATCTTTGTTTGATGGTTTGTATATAGGAGATGTTTACAATATAAGATTACGACTGCATGCAACCTTCGGATTGGTCCTAAGAGATAAGAATGTCTCTATTTTTGTTTAAATCATCAGCTAAGTAACTTGTAGAACTTGAAATTTCATAGGTAGTTGGTTGGTGCTGAAATGTTTTCCTTTTGCTATTTGCAGCAATTGCTCCGATTTAACTGCAAAGGCTTCAAGAAAGCCGTTAGGGCTCACTGAAGAACTTAAAAACAACAAACTAGAGAGCGTAGTAGAAACTGATGATGGGAGCGGTTTATTTGAAGATATGAAACGTCGGTTTCTAAGCTTCAAAAAGCATAAATATATGTAAGTGTCCAAGGACTCAGGTCTTGAGGTTCTTCAGCTTAAAGTAAAGTACTTCTGTTCCCTAATTTGGCTTTCATTTTGAATAGGGAAAACTTGGAACATTATCAAAATCTTGCAAAGGGTCAAGCGCCAAAGGTTGTATTATAAATGTGTACTTTTCCTTTCTTCACCCCATCTTCCCAAATTTAGTCATTAACTGTGCATGTCCATATGTATTGAACGATCTAGGACATCTAGATAGATTCATTTGATGTTTGCCTCAATCTGGTATTGAGTGTCAGGGAGAATATGTATGTGTACTGATGTTTCTAGAACAGTTCATGGTGATTTCTTGTGCAGATTCTAGGGTATGCCCTTCAACCATTTTGGGATTCCAACCGGGAGAAGCATTTATAGTGCGCAACATTGCGAATTTGGTGCCCTCCTTCGTGGTATATTATAAATAAATTTGAATTATTGTCTTCATCTCTGCTTCACGGAAGGCTAGACATTAATGCCACAAGAAGCGAACACTCGCCAATCAAATGAGATTATATTATTCAATTTATTTTTTTCCGTTTTTGCAGAGTGGACCCTCAGAAACAAATGCTGCATTAGAATTTTCTGTGAATACCCTGGAAGTAAGTATTCTGTGAATAAAATCTAAAATAAAATGCCAATTATTTCCTTGCTATCTCCCTTGCAACTATTGGTTACACATCCCTGCTTATTGAATGACAATAGGGAGGTAGGAAATGTGTAGGCACTAGAGACCCACATTGCTGATAAGAAAGGGTCTTCCAAGTATTTTAGTATAGGTTCTTAAAGTGTAGGTTCTTAAAGTAAGAAATGAAATTCTGAATGGGGTTGTGGGGAAAGAACAGCATTAACAAATCTTCATATGACATATACATTTATTTTCAATCAACCTTGGGCATAAAAAGGTGGCTAGTCTTTGCTGTATCAGGAAAAGTTGAATCTCTGAGGTTCAGTGTGCTTCTTAATAGAAGAGTGGGAAGAAGTAAGCCGGTTCGAAATCTATTCTAAGCAATAATTATTTTGTAGGTTGAGAACATATTGGTCGTTGGTCACAGCTGCTGTGGAGGCATTCGTGCTCTTATGAGTATGGATGATGAAGTAGAGAAAAGGTTGGGTAAATTTCTTGTTGTGTACTTTTCAAGTAGTGCATGTGGTCATTGCCTATGTTTGACTTTAAATTTGTTTGTTCAAGAAACAGTCAAACAATGTTTCTCACTTTGCTAAAAACTCTTTTATGCAGTAGCTTTATCCAAAATTGGGTTGTTGTTGGGAGGGATGCAAGGTTGTGGACAAAGGCTGCTGCCTCCAAGCTCAGTTTTGACCAGCAGTGCAAACACTGTGAGAAGGTAACATTAATCTTTTCTAATTATTTAATATTTCTTCTGTCCTTTTAACTTAAGTAAAAAATTCTGTGTTTGGAATTGCTTGCCGTGACATAATTGTTCACCATTTGTATTTTTCTTCATTTCATTGGCATAAGCCAAATGAAATTCAAAGTAATTACTCTTATTACTATGTTTCAAGTGACGAATCCTTTGAGTCTGTATATGTTGAAGCTCGTATCAGCATTCTGTTTTATTTGTATAGTATATCTCCTGATTGATGGTTTGGAAAAATTATGTTTGGGGCGAGGGGGGTAGTTTTTAAAGGTTGAAACAAAACAAATCAGAATTGCATCTGATGACATACCTTTAGATATTGAATTCAGTTTGAAAGGTCATTTATTTTAGTCATTATTGACCTCGTACCTATCTGGGAGTTAAACCCAATTCTTTCGAAGTCCACAATAAAGTTCTCCTGTTGTGGCATAAATTTGGGTTGCAACTAATGGAGGCTGTTTTATATCATAAAATGGTGCACCAGGTTCATAAAATATTTCTCATATTGAATGGTATCCTTTTGCAGGAGTCAATCAACCGTTCGTTGTTGAACCTCCTCACGTACCCGTGGATAGAAGAGAAAGTGAAGAATGGTATTCTTTCTGTGCATGGTGGTTATTATGACTTTGTTGACTGTACATTTGAAAAATGGACACTGGATTATAAGGAAGACAACTTGAAGGAGAAACACGGCAGAATTTCTGTAAAAAATCATTTGTTTTGGTCCTGATTTCATGTGTGGCCTTGTTGTATCTTATTCCTCAGATAAGTTATTTAAAAAGTTGTTTGTATTATAGGGGCATTAATTTAAGAGAACTGAAAAAATAATGTAAAGTGTGGTGTGTTTTGCACTTGACAGAGTTGTATTTAATGTCAAAGTTCACAATTCGCAGAAATGGCGATGCGGGCACCAATTCAGGATTTGATCTTCACTGTTCTTCATTTCATTGCTATGCTATCACCTAATGTTTAGTGATTGGGAATTAGATCGAATTGGATTACATTGGATTGGAGAGGATTACATTAAAGGACTGGATTATTTGAAACATGCTTTTACATAGGTTAGTATGATGAGACATAATCCAATCCAACATAATGTCAAACCTTTTTTGGTCTAATAAGATTAAGCATAATCCAATCCATGTTGTTTTTAGACAACCAAACGAGTCCTCGGGGTTACCAAAACGAAATTCAAAGAAATTACTGTTTACTAAGTTCACCACTGCCTGATGTGATGATCCATCTATTTCAGTGAGTATATGTTCAATTCAAACTCCTGTCTGCATTCTGTAACTGAATGCATTCTCTTACTGATCAAAAGTTCAAGTTAGGAGAAAAATTAAAACGTAACACATTATTATAATCAAGTGAATTAGGGCTTTCCGAAGAACTTAAAAACAACAAACTGGAAAGAGTAACAGAAACTGAGAGGGGAGGAGATTTCTAAAGAATGTGCAACATCGGTTTGCATAACGATATGTACCTAATCAATATGAACAGGGGAACCTTCCAGGGGCTCAAACACTTACTGATTAGTTGTTTTAAGTACTCTGTTTTTCCCAATGATTAACATTAATAGTGTGAGTTGTAACAATTTAGAGCCCGTTTGATAACCATTTCAGTTTTAGTTTTTAGTTTTCATTTTTTGTGCTCGAGTATAGAGGGAAAAGAGGGAGAATGGAAGTGAGAATGAGGGAGGAGGGAAGAAGGAGTAACAAAAGTGAAAACAAAAACTAAAAACTGAAATCTATTTGAAATTATTTTGACTTTCAAGTTTAATATTTATGTTAAACAAAATATAGAGTTCTGTTTTTTCCATAACAATTTTCCAAATGAGCGAGTAAAGATACTATCAGACCGAAATTTAAAGTATAAGAATAAATTAAGAATAATAATCCAACAGAAGCAACCATAAACACTCTTATGTATTAATACTCAAACGTAGCAGTACATGATAAGAAAGAAACACTGAAGAAGATATGATGATTACAAAGATATAAATAGTGAAACAAATTAATTGGAAATATTTTAAGAGAATCAAGGGAGGGTGGTTTTGTGAGGTGGGATGAGTGAAGGGAGGGGTGTGGCCTTGGGGAGGGTTGGGATGGAGGGCAATGTGGGCTTAGGTAGCTCAGCTGGGAGATGTGGCAGAGGTGGAATTTCAGGCAACTTTGGCATTTCAGGCTTCGGTAAAGTAGGGACATTGGGCACTGCTGGCAGCTCGGGCTTCGGCAAAGTTGGGAAATCGGGAAGTGGTGGCAATTCAGGCTTTGGAAGTTGAGGTAACTCATGCAAGGTTGGGGCATGGGGTATTTCAGCCAACTTATGGCCTTCCTTTGGCAAAGTTGGGACATGAGGTGCTGATGGTATTTCGGGTTTAGCCAATGGTGGCAGCTCAGGCTTTGGAAACTGCGGTAGCTCAGGCTTAGGAAGCGGTGGCAGCTCGGGTTTTGGCAACTGTGGAAGCTCAGGCTTAGGAAGTTGTGGAAGCTCAGGCTTAGGAAGTTGTGGCAGCTCAGGCTTTGGCAACTGTGGAAGCTCAGGCTTAGGCAATTGTGGCAGCTCAGGCTTTGGAAGCTCGGGCACTTGAGGCAAGGAAGTCTCGAGAAGAAAACGAGCCCCTGCAACCATTGATTTGGAGCTCATAAGTGAGAAGGCAAAGAGCAGAAGTAGTGGTAGGACAAAAGCCGGGAGGCGAAGATAGGCCATTTTTGGAGCTAGCTAATGACAAAAAGGATGATGAAACAGGTTATGAGTTGTGATTTTGCTTTTGCATCTAAACCAGTATTTATAGATAGAGAAATGTTAAGAGCTAGACTTGAAAAACATCAAGGTCAAAGGGTGTTGGTGTTGTTAGCTCAACTTCTGCATATATATTGATCTTCTTTGTTTCTTTACTTAATTTCCACAAGTATATCTTGACAAGTTGACAGCCATATATATGGTAATTGTTTCCCATATAAGCTTTTGTATATCTGTTGTATTATATATATTAATCATGGCAATGTAGGACCCACAAAAGAATAATATTGACAGCTTTATTCTGTGGTTAATTAGATCTAAGTAATTAAATTAAGGGCTTAATGTAGATAAACGGACTCACTTAGGTTGGTGGTTGGCAGCAACCCCAACAGATCAACTGATGCTGGCTCCCTTTTGCTTTTCAGTCAGTCATGATATATTGGGTGATTTTGAAGATATAGTTTCTCGAATTTAGATCTCTCTCAAGTTTGAATTATGTTGATAACTTTTTGGTTGTGTTTATTTGGGATCATTGACAATAGTTCTCACAACGGCGCTAGTTAAAAAGTTGAATTCCACATGGTTACATCATATACACGTGTTATAACATGAGTGGATGACTTGGTTTATTTTCTCCCTTTTCAGAGAATAGTATTAATAAATATCCACTTATATTATAAAACGTGACTTTACTACCATAGTATTCTATAATCACTCCAAAAAGTAATAGAAGACAAAATTGAAAATATGGTAGAAAAACAAAAGGAATATTGATTACTTGTCAAGTACAAAAAGGAAGTAGATGTATATGAAAGCGGTTCAGAAGTTGAACTAACAACAGCAATACCCTTCGACCAAACCTTTTTGAGATCTCCATGTTTTTCAAGTCTAGCTCTTTACGTTTCTCTTTCTATAAATACTGGTTTAGATGCTCAAGCAAAATCACAACTCATAACCTTATCAAGAAAGAACTAAAGGTTTCAGAATTTCATAACTCGTCCAAAATATGGCCTATCTTCGCCTCCCGGCTTCTGTCATACCACTATTTCTGCTCTTTACCTTCTCACTTATGAGCTCCAAAACAATGGTTGCCGGGGCTCGCTTTCTTCTCGAGACTTCCTTGCCTCAAGTGCCCGAACTTCCAAAGCCTGAGCTGCCACCACTCCATAAACCTGAGCTTCCACAGTTGCCAAAGCCTGAGCTGCCACAGTTGCCGAAGCCAGAGCTGCCAACATTGCCGAAGCCCGAGCTGCCAACATTGCCGAAACCCGAATTGCCACCAGTACCCTATGTTCCAACTTTGCCAAAGCCGAAAGGTCTCAAGTTGGCAGAAGAGCCCCATTTCCCTGAGCTTCCAAAGCCTGAATTGCCACCACTTCCTAATTTCCCAACTTTGCCAAAGCCTGAGTTGCCAAAGTTGCCTGAAATTCCACCTCTTCCCCATCTCCCAGCTGACCTACCTAAGCCCACATTGCCCTCCATCCCAACCCTCCCCAAGGACACACCCCTCCCTTCTCTCATTCCACCCCCCAAAACCACCCTTCCTTGAATATTCTTAAATATTTGTCTTAGTTAAATTGTTTCACTATTTATATCTATGTCAGGGTTTATGGCATACACATATCTTTGTAATCATTATGTCATGTCCTGTGTTTCTTTCTGATCATGTATTGCTACATATGAGTATTAATGCTTAAGTGTTCTTATTCTTACTACTGTTGGGTTGTTATTCTTAATATTCATTCTTACACTTGTGTATGCGTATAAGAACGAATGAACTACATTTATCTTACTCTTTCCAATTTTTTGTGTTTTTAAGCTTTCAAGTCAGCCCTAATAATAGCTCTCAAATCAATGAAGATTCAAAGTTGATTAATTTAGGGCCTGTTTGATAATCATTTTTACTTTTTAGTTTTCATTTTTTGTGCTAGAGTATAGAGGAAAAAGAAGGAGAATGGAAGTGAGAATGAGAGCGGAGATTGGATCGAGAGGGAATATGGGAGGGGAGGATGAGAGGGAGGAGTAACAAAAGTGAAAACAAAAACAAAAACTGAAATCTATTTGAAATTATTTTCACTTTTAAGTTCTTGTTTTCACTTTTGTTACTCCTCCTCCCCTCTCATCATCTCTCTCAATGTCATCCTCACTCCCATTCTCACTCTCATTTTCCTATATATTCTAGCACAAAAAAATGAAAAAAATAAAAACTAAAATTGAAATGGTTATCAAACGGGCCCTTAGAAATCAAAATTTGAAACCGAGTTAGGTATATGATCCCCGATTGGAAAGAGCTTAAAAGGGAACTAAGCACAATTAAAATTACAAAGCCAACTTGCTAATGATTAGTTTTCTTTTTATTAAGCTCATAATTTCATACATATACATGCCCTATTTACTTAGTCATTTTGCTTAGTTTCTTAGAATTCTGAGTCATTTACCTCTCTTTGTGTGTTTTGTAGGTAAATAGAGGAAGACAACATAATTCATGCAATTCAAGCATGTTAAGGCTTGGATAAATGGAAGAAGAGCTTAGAGACAAACCCAATTTCGGCTACACTCCCTTGTCAGTCCAGTTTCGTAAATCCTATTGCAGGCCTTATTTTAGCGATCTACACATCAAATGAGGAGACATTCTTGAGTAAAGTTGGTCCAATGGGTCTCTACTACAACATATCAAAACTGAGAGGGGAGGAGATTTCTAAAGAACAAAATCGGTTTGCATAACCATATGTATCTAATCAATATGAATAGGGAAACCTTGCAGGGGCACAAGCACTTACTGATTAGTTGTCTGAAGTACCCTGTTTTTGCCAATGATTAACATTAATAGTGTGAGCTGTAAAAATTTAGGCCCATTTGATAACCATTTCAATTTTAGTTTTCAGTTTTCATTTTTTGTGCTAGAGTATAGAGGGAAACGAGGGAGAATGGAAGTGAGAATGAGAGTGAAGATCAGATTGAGAGGGAAGATGAGAGGGGAGGAGGGAAGAAGGAAGAACAAAAGTGAAAACAAAAACTAAAAACTGAAATCTTTTTGAAATTGTTTTCACTTTCAAGTTTTATATTTATGTTAAACAAAATATAGAGTTCAGTTTTTTCCATATCAATTTTCCAAATGAGCGAGTAAAGATACTATCAGACGAAATTTAAAGTATAAGAATAAATTAAGAATATATCCAACATAAGTAACCATAAACACTCTTATGCATTAATACTCAAATGTAGCAGTACATGATAAGAAAGAAACATTGGAGAAGACATGATGATTACAAAGATATAAATAGGGAAACAAATTAATTAGAAATATTTTAAGAGAATCAAGGGAGGGTGGTTTTGTGAGGTGGGAAGAGTGAAGGGAGGGGTGTGGCCTTGGGGAGGGTTGGGACAGAGGGCAATGTGGGCTTAGGTAGCTCAGTTGGGAGATGTGGCAGAGGTGGAATTTCAGGCAACTTTGGCACTTCAGGCTTTGGTAAAGTAGGGACATTGGGCACTGCTGCTGGCAGCTCGGGCTTCGGCAAAGTTGGGAAATCGGGAAGTGGTGGCAATTCAGGCTTTGGAAGTTGAGGTAACTCATGCAAGGTTGGGGCATGGGGTATTTCAGCCAACTTATGGCCTTCCTTTGGCAAAGTTGGGACATGAGGTGCTGATGGTATTTCGGGTTTAGCCAATGGTGGCAGCTCAGGCTTTGGAAACTGCGGTAGCTCAGGCTTAGGAAGCGGTGGCAGCTCGGGCTTTGGCAATTGTGGAAGCTCAGGCTTAGGAAGTTGTGGAAGCTCAGGCTTAGGAAGTTGTGGCAGCTCAGGCTTAGGCAATTGTGGCAGCTCAGGCTTTGGCAACTGTGGAAGCTCAGGCTTAGGCAATTGTGGCAGCTCAGGCTTTGGAAGCTCGGGCACTTGAGGCAAGGGAGTCTCGAGAAGAAAGCGAGCCCCTGCAACCATTGTTTCGGAGCTCATAAGTGAGAAGGCAAAGAGCAGAAGTAGTGGTAGGACAAAAGCCGGGAGGCGAAGATAGGCCATTTTTGGAGCTAGCTAGCTAATGACAAAGGATGATGAATCAGATTATGAAAGATATATAGTTGTTTTAAAGGTTATGAGTTGTGATTTTGCTTTTGCATCTAAACCAGTATTTATAGATAGAGAAATGTAAAGAGCTAGACTTGAAAAACATCAAGGTCAAAGGGTATTGGTATTGTTAGCTCAACTTCTGCATATGTATTGATCTTCTTTGTTTTTCACTTAATTTCCACAAGTATATCTTGACAAGTTGACAACCATATATATAATAAGCTTTTGTATATCTGTTGTAATATTGATCTTGGCAATGTAGGACCTACAAAAGAATAATACTGATGGCTTTATTCTGGCATGGGCTTAATGTAGATAAACAGACTCACTTAGGTTGGTGGTTGGCAGCAACCCCAACATCAACTGCTGGCTCCCTTTTGCTTTTCAGTCTTTCATGAAATTTTGGTTGATTTTGAAGATATAGTTTCTTGAATTTAGATCTCCCTCAAGTTTGAATTATGTTGATTATTTTTTTGGTTGTGTTTATTTGGGATCATTGACAATAGTTCTCACCACAGCACTAGTTAAAAAGTTAAATCCCATATAATACATCTATACACGTGTTATAATATGAGTGGACGACATGGTTTATTTTCTCCCTTTTAAGAGAATAGTATCGATAAATATCCACTTATATTATAAAACATGGCCTTAATAAATTACTACCGTAGTATTCTATAATTACTCTAAAAAGTAATCAAAGACAAAATTGAAATATGGTAGAAAAACAAAAGGAATATTGATTACTTGTCAAGTACAGAAAGGAAGTAGATATATATGAATGCAGTTCAGAATTTGAACTAACAACACCAATACCCTTCGACCAAACCTTTTGAGATCTCCATGTTTTTCAAGTCTTGCTCTTTACGTTTCTCTTTCTATAATACTGGTTTAGATGCTCACGCAAAATCACAACTCTCATAACCTTATCAAGAACTAAGGCTTTCAGAATTTCATACCTCGTCCAAAATATGGCCTATCTTCGCCTCCCGGCTTCTGTCCTATCACTACTTCTGCTTTTTACCTTCTCACTTATGAGCTCCAAAACTGTTAGTATGAAAATTGTATTGTCATTTCCTAGACTCTAGCATAAGTTGAGAAGTAGTGTGTGAATTATGTTTATTGGAAGATTTGGCGCAACACATTCAATCCCGGATTTTCGAAGTGTGACTTGATCGATATGAGAAAATTGATTTCAGGTAAACCATGACATAATCATGCATTCAGTATAGGATTCCTAGTTGGAATTATTTTCACTCAAGTATTTTTATGTTAATCCTATTTTTAATAGGACTAGATTTTATCTCTTGATATTATTTCCTACTTGATTGGTCTAATTCATTTGTTTTAATAGATATTATTTTTCTATTAAAGTTTAGTTGGTTTGTGTCTTTTCTAAGAATCCATTTTAATCAAAACTAATAATCATAATTGATTAACATATGTGGTCCTGTACGTCTTTACTATGAGATTATATTGGATCAAGTTTTGGGGTCATAGTTGAAGAGGTTTGCTGTGAGTTCATATTGCATCAGGTTTTGTAGTGTGGTAGTTGAAGAAGGTTGAAAGTCTTTGTTGAATTGGATTGGTTGTCACGTGGTTCTCTCTCTCTAGCAGAGCCGGTCCTGAGCTCTCAAGGGCCTAGGGCGAAAATCTAAAGTGTGCCCATGTACACACATTAATAACTGAAACTGTAGTTTTTTTATAAAAATAAACTAAGCATTGATTTTTTTAAGAAAATATTTTTCTAAAGATCCTTTTTAGACTTTGACGTATATCTTATTTTTCTTTTTTGTCTTTTTAAGATTTCCAGAGTTTTAAATTTTATATTAAATAGAACTAATGACAATAAAAATCTATTTAAAATAAACTAAGCATTGATTTTTTTAAGAAAATATTTTTCTAAAGATCCTTTTTAGACTTTGACGTATGTCTTATTTATCTTTTTTGTCTTTTTAAGATTTCCAGAGTTTTAAATTTTATATTAAATAGAACTAATGACAATAAAAATCTAAACAATCA
>NW_018923761.1:0-59255 GCF_002207925.1 Prunus avium
TCTTGTTGAAGCTCAAGGAACGGATTGATCGGTGAGTTCTTGTGCATTCTATGTGTTTCAAACAATTTAAGAGAGTGGAATTATGTCTTCCACCAAAAAACAGAACAGGATTTAACGTTAAATGCGACTTTGTTGATGGAACTGTTTTCTGTACAAGTTTCAATAATGTTGAATTACTTTAATTATGTCTTTGGGAGCATTTTGGTGAGGTATTTGTGTTGGTTTTTCCCTTTTTTCCCAAATCTAATTACAGAGTTAGACTTGATGTGCCAACAATTGAAGTTCGGTTCGAGCATCTTACTGTTGAGGCAAAAGTTTATATTGGAAGCAGAGCACTGCCCACATTACTCAACTTTGCTATCAATATGTTACAGGTAAATCTTTTAGATCACATAAACATAAATTCTATTCTAATTTTAGTAATTATCTTTCCCAATCCCCACCTCATGAAACTCCCCCTTGGTACAGGGCATGCTACATTATCTTTACATTTTTCCAAGTAGAAAGACACCTTTAACAATCCTTCAAAAGATTAGTGGCATCATCAAGCCTCAAAGGTGAGTTAGCCATGTTTTTCAAAAACAATCCGTTGTACATTTACCAAAACGTTTTCACTCATAGATGCAATTCCTGCAGAATGACTTTGCTTTTGGGTCCCCCAAGCTCTGGAAAGACCACATTACTATTAGCTCTGGCTGGAAGACTTAGTAAAGATTTAAAAGTAAGAAAGCTTAAATTCAGAGATTTTATTTTTGTTCAGTTCATATCACCTCTGGTCTAAATTCTAATGGGTAATTGATGAATGTCAAGTCTTCCGGGAGGGTTACATATAATGGACATGGAATGGAAGAATTTGTACCTCAAAGAACATCAGCTTATATAAGTCAAAATGATCTCCACATAGGAGAAATGACAGTGAAAGAGACATTGGCTTTCTCAGCTAGATGTCAAGGAGTTGGATCAAATTGTGGTTAGTCAAAACACCATTTATTTGATACATTTCATTTTTCCTTCCAAAGAGTTTTAAAGGGTTTGATTTCATATATGGAAAAATTGCAGACATGTTGGCAGAACTATGTAGAAGAGAGAAGGAGGAGAATATCAAACCTGACCCTGACATTGACATCTACCTGAAGGCAAGTAAACAGATTGAAGAGAAATTAACCAACCCTTTTAATGTGGGAGTCTCCATCCGCATTTCTTATCAGAAATAAATTTCATGCAACTGCCGCTTTCATTCTATGAAATTCCTCTGACACTTGAAATTCTTCAGGCAGCAGCACTAGAAGGGCAGGAGACCAGTGTAGTTACTGATTATATTCTCAAGGTACCACCTTGAAGTTCATTTCAGCTTGGAGATATGGACAACCATTTTCTTGTATCCATATAACTTTATGTTTCTGCTTTTAATTATTGCAGATTCTGGGACTTGAAGTCTGTGCTAATACTATGGTGGGGGATGAAATGGTAAGAGGCATCTCAGGTGGAGAAAGAAAGCGTGTCACAATAGGTAAAACATAGAACAAGTCATTGTGTATCTAAAAATCTTTTTTTTAGTTTCAGAAAGTCTAAATTGTACACCATGTAAATTGATGCTTCTGAGATTTCTGGTAACAATGACATAGGGGAGATGCTTGTTGGACCAGTAAGAGCTCTCTTCATGGATGAGATATCAACTGGCTTGGACAGTTCTACAACTTTCCAAATAGTAAATTCACTCAGGCAATCCATCCATATTCTAAGCAGAACTGCAGTTGTCTCCCTCCTTCAGCCAGCCCCCGAAACTTATAACCTGTTTGATGATATTATTCTTCTCTCAGATGGGCAAATCGTGTATCAGGGTCCACGCGAAAATGTGCTTGAATTTTTTGAATCCATGGGATTCAAGTGTCCTGAGAGGAAAGGAGTTGCTGACTTCTTGCAAGAGGTGATTTCCCTTTTTAATTTCTTCACTTTCTTGTATGTGTTTGACTGTCATAGTTCAAACTTTTTTTTTAACAATATTCTTTCCGTGGGGGTTGTGATAGGTGACATCAAGGAAAGATCAAGAGCAGTACTGGGCACGTTTAAATGAGCCATATAGCTTTGTTACTGTCAATGATTTCGCAGAAGCATTCCAGTCATTTCCAGTTGGTCAGAAACTTGGTGATGAGCTTGCTGTTCCCTTTGACAAGTCCAAAAGTCACCGTGCTGCTTTGTCAGCCAAGAAGTATGGCGTTAACAAGAAGGAGTTGTTCCGAGCTTGCGTTTCTAGAGAATTCTTGCTCATGAAGAGGAACTCATTTGCCTTCATTTTCAAATTTGCCCTAGTGAGTAAAGCATTTGAGTCTTTTGTATTTGACTTGAATTGGAAAACTTGAAAACTTTATTGAAACCTTAGTACTATGAGAATGTGAAGTTGAAAATGTCCCACATTGGAAAGTTAGAAAACTTTGCAAGGGCAGAGTAGCCCAACTCGTTATAAGCCCTTGCAAGGTTTTCGAACTTTCCAATGTGGGACAATTTCACCTTCACATTCTCACAAGTACTTGGCCTCAAAGTGATTCTACTTTATAATTGTTCCTTTTTAACTTGTGTTTCAGCTTATCATGTTAGCTTCTATAACAGCATCAATATTTCTACGAATTAAGATGCACAAAGACACAGTGGAGGATGGTGGAGTTTATATGGGTGCTTTGTTCTTTGCGGTCATTGCAGCAATGTTTAATGGAATATCAGAACTCAACATGGCCATTATGAAACTTCCTGTCTTCTACAAACAAAGAGATCTTCTCTTCTTTCCTTCATGGGCATACTCTCTACCTGCATGGATCCTCAAGATCCCAATCACTCTTGTAGAAAGTGCCATTTGGGTGCTCATTACTTATTATGTCATAGGATTTGATCCATGTGTTGAAAGGTGAGAAAAAGAATAATTCATACTTTAAGTTTGATTAGGATTTGATGAAAGCTCTATATATTTCAGGTTTGTCAAGCAGTACATTTTACTCCTGTGCATAAACCAGATGGCGTCTGGGATGTTCAGGCTCATGGCAGCCTTCGGAAGGGATGTAATAGTTGCAAGCACAACTGGAACCTTTGCATTGCTTATAATTATGGTTTTGGGTGGATTTGTCTTATCTCGAGGTGATTTAACTATAGAAGTAATAAGATTACTAATTTCCACTGCTGATGTGATTCAGATTCTAATTTTTAAAAACCTCTTCTTTTTTTGCATCAGAGGCTGTGCCAAAATGGTGGTTGTGGGGTTACTGGGTCTCGCCGTTAATGTATGGACAAAATGCTATTACTGTGAATGAATTTCTTGGAAAGAATTGGAGACATGTAATCATCTATTTCTCTCAAAGTTTGTGTAGCTCCACTAAAAGAAAATTGATAGAAGGTAGAATGATTGCGATCAATGATTATGTGGAGATATCTCTATGTTATAGGTTCCACCTAATTCTACAGAATCCTTGGGAGTTTTGATCCTGAAGTCTCATGGAATTTTCCCAGAAGCACGATGGTATTGGATTGGAGTAGCAGCTTTAATTGGATATATTCTTCTATTCAATCTCCTTCTTACTTTGGCTCTGCAGTATCTTGATCGTAAGTGTCATGATTCATATGTTCTTTGTGCTTTCAGTCTTGGACTTGTTCATCTAAAAACTGGATTAATGTTGCAGCATTTGGTAAGCCTCAGACAGTACTATCCAAAGAAGGCATGGCTGAAAGAAAAGCTAGCACAACTGGAGAGTTCATTGAGCTATTGCCAAGGGGAAAGAGCTCTTCTGGTAGGTCATTCAGTTCAGTTCCTACATATGTTTCTGTTTTAAATACCCTGTTGAATTCAAGCATTGTTGATGTACAATAACTCAATGCAGGAAATACTGAAGGTCAAAGAAGCTTACCGTTATCTGAAAGAGGGGGAAGAACTGATGAAGCTAATGGGAAAAGGAAGCGTGGCATGGTTCTTCCTTTTCAACCGCTTTCCCTTGCTTTCAATGAGATCAGATATGCAATAAATATGCCACAGGTAACTTTCGATGTTAAATTAGAAGTACCTCGACAATAATAATGTTTTGGCTGAATTTTCAATGTCTTTTCAGGAAATGAAAGCTGAGGGTGCTCAAGAGGATCAGTTGGAACTTTTGAAGGGTGTGAGTGGTGCATTTAGGCCAGGAGTCTTAACAGCTCTAATGGGTGTCAGTGGGGCTGGCAAGACCACTCTAATGGATGTGTTGGCTGGAAGGAAAACTGGCGGACATATCAAGGGAAGCATCATGGTATCTGGGTATCCGAAAAAGCAAGAAACATTTGCTCGCATATCAGGATATTGTGAGCAAACTGATATCCACTCTCCTCATGTTACAGTTTATGAATCTCTACTTTTTTCTGCATGGCTTCGGCTACTCCCTGAGGTTGATTCTGCAACAAGAAAGGTAAAATTTCAGCATTCTTTTTTAACAGACAGCCAAGACACTATTATAAAGCATCAAACATGGCCTACTTACCAAATTATGTACAAATTGATCTGATGTTTGATGGGTTGCAGATGTTCATCGTGGAAGTCATGGAGCTTGTGGAGCTGACTTCATTAAGGGGAGCACTTGTGGGATTACCTGGTGTGACCGGTCTTTCGACTGAGCAGCGCAAAAGACTGACGATTGCTGTTGAGCTTGTTGCAAATCCATCTATAATCTTCATGGATGAACCAACCTCCGGCCTTGATGCCAGAGCAGCAGCAATCGTGATGAGAACCGTGAGGAACACGGTGGACACAGGAAGAACTGTGGTTTGCACCATCCACCAGCCAAGCATAGACATATTTGATGCATTTGATGAGGTTAGATGTCCCATTTAAAAAAGAAACTGTAACCTGTGTTGCAAAGTAAATGTTTTAAGCACTTCATGTTGCATTGCAGCTTCTTCTGTTGAAATTGGGAGGTGAGCAAATATATGGTGGTCCATTAGGCTCCCATTCCTCTCATCTGATC
Source organism: Prunus avium (assembly GCF_002207925.1). The sequence continues at coordinate 4,977 of NW_018923761.1, forward strand.
AAGTACTTTGAGGTCAGGACCATAGAGAAATAAATAATGACATAATCTCCCTTAACATTGCTTATTAACTAACATATATATGAGTTTGTGGCACCAAGGGATTTAATGGAGTTCCTAAAATCAAAGATGGATATAACCCTGCAACCTGGATGTTGGAGATTACTTCGGCAGCCCAAGAGGCAGCTCTTGGGGTTAATTTCACAGAGGTGTACATGAAGTCCGAACAATTTAAGTAAGAGTTTAATTTCAAGTCTCTTCCACGAGAGGGATGAGAATTCAAAAAGTCTTAGTATTTGTAGTTGATGCATGTAGTTGCTCTATACAATTGTTGATACTCTAAGGTCAATGGTTCAGGAGCAGCAAAGCAATGATCAAGGAACTAAGTACACCTCCCTCGGGTTCTAGAGATCTATACTTCCCTACTCGCTACTCTCAGTCTTTTCTCATCCAATGTATGGCTTGCCTATGGAAACAGCACTGGTCTTACTGGAGAAACCCATCATACAGTGCAGTAAGGCTGCTATTCACAACGTTCATCGCTTTGTTGTTCGGTTTGATATTCTGGAATCTTGGATCGAAAAGGTATGTAGACGAGTAAACTTAAACAATGGCTGGAAATGGCCTCTAGATTTCTGTTTCTTAATCACCAATATGTTCAAACTTGTTTGCGGACCACAGGACAAAGCAGCAAGATCTCTTCAATGCTATGGGTTCCATGTATGCTGCTGTAATCTTTCTCGGGGTACAAAACGGTGCCTCAGTGCAGCCGGTTGTGGCTGTTGAGAGAACAGTCTTTTACAGAGAAAGAGCAGCTGGAATGTATTCGGCTTTGCCCTACGCCTTTGGACAGGTAAAACAGTTGAAACTGGCAATGCATGGCATAGAATTATTGAAACAGCACATGCTTCTCTCCCTGAAACTCATGAAATCGTAGGAAGCTCATCATAATGTTCAATGGCTCACCAAATCACTCTCTTTGCAGATGATGATTGAGCTTCCCTACATCTTCATTCAGACTGTTATTTATGGAGTCATAGTGTATTCCATGATGGGATTTGATTGGATTGCTGCCAAGTTCTTTTGGTACCTGTTTTTCTTGTACTTCACCTTGTTATACTACACATTGTATGGCATGATGACCATGGCTCTCACTCCCAACCACACCATTGCTGCCATAACCTCATCTACCTTCTATGCAATATGGAACCTTTTCTCCGGATTTGTTGTTCCTCCGACAGTAAGTAAATATACATACATACGTATGTACATAGATACATAAATTCATGTGCATACCTTCTATGCAATATGGAACTAAATTTTGGTTATGACAGAGAATTCCAATATGGTGGAAATGGTACTATTGGGTCTGCCCTGTTGCTTGGACATTGTATGGAATGGTTGCTTCACAATTTGGAGACATAAAGGATACACTGGAGTCAGGGGAATCAGTGGAGCATTTCTTGAGAAGTTACTTTGGATACAAGCATGACTTTTTGGGCATCGTTGCAGTCGTGATTGTTGGATTTTCATTGCTATTCGGCTTCATCTTTGCCTATGGAATTAGAGCATTTAATTTCCAAAAAAGATGAGAATGTTATACAAATAAATATATGAACAATAACCATTGTTGAGTAACCTACATCACTCTCATCTGTCATTGTGCTTCAAGTATTTTCCAGATAGATCAGTCGAATATGGTTAAAGCAACAATCTTTTTTAATCTTCCCTGATTCTGCCTGAAAGCCGGAAAGGACAAAACTAACATGCAAGAAGTCTGGGCTTAGGTAAGCCTAGTAAATCAGCCTTAACAAGGCTTGCAAGCAAAAATCTCAGTACAACAGAACCAAAAGTATCAGCCTTAACAAACCTCCAATAAAATAATAAAGGCGTTTTCATGAACAAGCAATTCCTTAACAACAGTAAATGTCATCCACTAAAGTAAAATCATTTCAAGGAGTGCCTACACAAGTTAAATCAGAGTTGTACAAGAACAACAAATTAGGTTACCAACATGGCCGCCGCATATATTACAGTTGGAACTCAAAAATCTCAGTAAAACTACAATGGAAAATTTCAATTAGAAAAACACAATGTAGAAAGGAGAAAAAAGGGTAAACCATTCGTCATTATCTCAAGTTTTCAAGTCATCCAAGAAGCTTTGCAACTCCCTCAACCCTTCAGCAGAAAAACTCCTCTGCACTCTTGAGCGAGGGGCAATCAGGTTAGGTGGAGGCTGTGGTTGGAAGCAGACTACGACAACAGCCAAATTGTCCCCACTCTTCCTCTTCAAAGCCTCATCAACCAAATCCTTGCTACATGTGGCTGGGTCATTGTGCTCCTGAAGCCTGCGCCGAGCAAAATCCACAGCATTTTGACTCATAAACACCTCCCAGATCCCGTCACAGCCAATGATAAGGAACTCATCATCCTCTGTAAGTTTTGCAGTCATAAATTCTGGCTCTGCACTGAGTGGCCCACCATCCCTGCCCTTCATCCCTTCCATATGCCAGTCTCCCAATGCACGAGCAACGTTAAGCTGTCCATTAAGGTAACCATCATACACAAATCCTCCAGATGCCTCGATGCGTTGTTTCTCTTTGCCGCAAATCGGTTTGTGATCTCTTGACATTTCAATTGCTTTGCCACGGCGGCACAGCACTGCTCGACAATCTCCAGCATTTGCTACCACCAACAACCTGGCAACAGAAACTAAGATCAGCATACGGCTAATCAAACACACATGTTTGTTGGTGCATCTGAAAGTAATATTTTGGAGCTGATGGGATAAATTAACAGGACATGCATGAATTAGATAAACAGAGCAGACCCAGAACAAACCAAAATCATTCAACTAACCAAGAACTGCTAGAACCATAGAACTAATTGGATTGAGACAATGTTAGGTCAGCCTGTATACAGCTAAATGTGACGAGTAGATCAAAGATTACCCACACCCATAAGAAAATATTTTCAACAGAGTATGGCTGGGTAGCCCCAATACTTTCCATACATTTTCTTCAGTCTGTAATGAACTCAGAGCTTACTTCAGAAGGCAGTGAACAACAAAAAGAAAGCACTAAGAAATGAGATTCAAATTTCACGCACATCACTCACCCCATAGAAGAATGAACTAAAATATAATTGATGTACTCTGAGCAATCATGATACATGCACCTACAGTTCACAGGTAGAGAAAACCAAAATATCCAACCTTCCAATGAGAAGAGCGGTCAATGCAGTGGTACCAGAGGCAAGGGTGGCATCCAAGGTGCAAGCTTCTTCAAAGGCAGTGTCAGTATGAAAAAAGGCTGAAGTGACAACCCTTTCAATATCCCTAGGGAAGTCTTCATTCTCAATAATGAACTTTGGCAAATGAAAGCAAGCAAAGTCAGCAGCATGCTTTCCTCCATGTCCATCAAACACCTGACCAACCAATAACATAGGAATGTCGAATTGGGAAATGCTGAAGATAGATTAGCTAGCAAGTTCAATACATGTAGATCATCATTCTAACCATATGTTTCATTATAGATATTACCACTGAAAGCTATATCTAAAGAGATGAGGGATACAGTCAACTAATAAGAACTAAACAACTTTGGATCTAGAATGTAAATGCACAACGAGTAAGGAAATTTTTAATAACATGTGGAAGAGAAGATAAATACCCCATAAAAGGCACTTGGGCCATCAGTACGATTCTTGAGCCCATAATCGTGCATAAAATTGTCAACACAGACATATACATCTTCCATGCTTGGACGAGACCCTATGTCAGCCCATGCTCCAGACCGGACAACTGGAATGAATTTAGATTCAAATTCCTCTGCTTGAACTCCCGGTTCAACTTTAATGTCAGATGTCTTTGTCTTCATCTGCAAAATTCCATTCAGACCTTTAATAATTGCACACCAAGACCACAAAAGGTTGCAAATTTTCCTATACTGGGTTAACAAGAGAAACATTCAACTTCTAATGCTCGCATTTCAAGTTTATGTCATCATCTATTGACGCTCCTAATTCTGATTGCCCAAAATTATAGTGCGGCTAGACTTACAAATTTTCTAACTGTTTGCATCAGTACTATCATAAACAGCTAAGAAACCAATACTATGTAACTATATAGATATAGTGCTATTATGACAAAATGGCAAAAACGCATAAGCTGATAATGACACATACAAGAGATGGGTGTCGAACAAGCGATTTCTTGCAAAGCACAGGAACGCCGTCGTTGTGGCTAAAGCACTGCCAGTATGCCCCGGCGAGAGGGTTCGGAGGCCGGCCCTCGCTTGAGCTTCCATTTTCAACTTTACTTCCCTCCATAGTTCTCAATCATCACATCCTTTGCCACAAACCCACCACACCATAAATGTCAATTTTGAAAATTTGCCCAGAATGTAACTCAGTGAGTTAATTACTGATTCTGTTGAGCTCAAAGAATGGGACTTTAGTAATGTGGAACGATGCTGAATTGAACAAAGGAAGCAGAAAATGAAAAATTAGGGTTTGGAGTGGAGAAATGTATTGGGATTAAGGAGCTGATGAATGATGAGTTGACTCAGCTGGAGATTAGCACTTTTAAAACGAAAGGGGATTCGATTTGACTATTTCAAGGCTTTTGATGGCGAATTGAGAGGAGATTGGATTTGGGAATTTAGGGTTTTGCAGGTGCAGACATTGAAAAAGATGGCATTTATGGTTTCAGGGAAGTGCAAATTGAACAGTAGGGTTTTGCAGAGAGAGAAAAGAGGGTTTTAGAAAGCGACGAAATCGTAGTGAAAGCGATCCACTGTGATCTAACAGACCGAGAGAATGAGAGATTTTGGGCGATCTCCACGATGACACTGGTTTTCGCTGAATGCTAAGATTTAACTGGTCGGTTTCTTAGGGGAAAGCCAAACGACGTCGCATTGAGAACCCCAGCTGCGTTTGACTTTGGACTTTATAAAGTCACATGCTTTGGTCAATTTTCGAGGTAATAGATATTTTTAATAAATAAATATCTAAAAATAATCCTTTAAAATGAAGAAAGCTTAAAGTTAACATGAAATGATGGCGTCCTTTTTATAATTATAACTTATAACTACCTTAATTATTATTTTTAAATTTTAGGTCTTTTGCTTTTAATTCAACTGTCAAAGTTTCACGTATGATCATTTTAGTGTTTTTTGAAATAATTATGCTGACTTGAAAAACAGACGATTTAGATCGTGTATGCATGGTAGACAAAATTAGAGAAAAGTTTAGATGAGTCACGTATAATATTATACGAATGATGAAAAATAACAAAATTTAGGTGATAGGTGAAAGTGATGGTAAACTGGTAGCATGTGTTGATTGGTCTAAATTCCGAATGAGGTGGAGTCCAAGCAAGTGCCAACTATTGTTTCTGACGTTCAAACTTGAACAAAGCACAGATGCAGAGAAGAGGCTTGATTATTGTCTGAAAGTGAGACGCATTGGAACTATTCAAAGCTGCCTTTGCGTGCTTTTGAGTAGTTTTCGTTGAGTTTTTTTGGGTGTATCTGCAGAGAGAGATAGCGACAATATTAATACAGATTCTTTCTTTCTTTTATTATAGCATTTTAAACGAGATGTCAAATTACCACGTGAACATAAAATTAAAAAAAAAATAGAAATTGAGGTTACTCTAACCCAGTAGTGAAATTCAATATGAATTTGAATGAGTTTCCAGTGTGTGTCACCATCTTTTCTTTCTTGGAAATACGCTAACTGATGATTTTATTAACAGGAAACTCATTCCAACACGCGTCTCTCCAAGAGAAAATGGTGACACACAGAGACACCAGACGGCAAGCAAAAACAGAGAAATGATACGTGTTTGATGGAGGGTCCAACACCACGTGGCCTTTTCTATTCTAGATGGTCACCGTTGCGTTGGGGTCCTTGTCGGCTTATGAAATCTCACCAATTGCTCTATGCAAAACCAAACCAAACCCACCTTCCTCTTTTTCTATATATCATCCCTCCCTCTCTCCTTTTTCTGCCAAAATTAAGAGGGAAAGAAGAGACGAAGAGAGAGAGAGATGGCTATTACAAACTTCAATTGCTGCCTCAATCCGCCGCCTCCAACTCAAAACCTTGGTTCAAGCCCTTCTTTGCCTTCAAAGCCAAATCAAGTACTTGCATGGTATATAATTAAACCCACCTTTCTTATGTGCCTCGTATTTGCGTGGTCTTATAAAATCAAGACGCGTGCTATGTTGGTGTCTAATTATGGTAAGTACTTGTGTGTGCAGGAACAAAAATGATGGATCATGGACAAAACGATGTGTGTTAGGCATGACAGCCGGCATCATGATTGGGTTGGAAATGGGCAGCTTGGATGCCATTGCCAAAGGCATGCCCTTGCCATTGGTGACAGAAGCAAGTGATCAGAGGGTTACAAAATGGAGTGACAGAAGAATGTGCCCGCCGTGGATCCCCAATTCTCTGGAGACCATTGTGCCCGAGAACCTTCCAAGGCCCTCGGCTCAGAGGAGATCGGAAGTCGTTGGGTTTTCGAAGGATGCTCCGGCAGTTAAAACGGTTGTTGTTAGAAGAAGTGGTGGCTGCTTTGCCATGTAAATTACCTTGTGCTGCGGTGTTCCATATGTATATGCACCATAATGTATAGCCAAATACAGAAGCAATGAAGGTTACCAATTAATTACTAGGCATTTCCTTCATTTTTGGATTTTTCTTCTTCTTGGATTTTTTGGTCGCATTTCTCTTTCATGGTTTCAATTGGGTGCAGTACAGCATTTGATTTGCATAATTATTATTGTGTAGTAGAAGTAGTACATGTAGTACCAATTGGAAGTTTTCAACGGGAAAAACAAAAGCAAAAGAACAAAAAAAAAAATCCATTGGCCTCAAGCATATTCGCATGTTAAGGTGGTTTCTTTGGTGTCGTTTTTGTCTGTCATGGGTTTTTTTTCGAGAAAAAATATAAAAAAATTGGAGGCCCAAAAAGTATCCGCACAATACAAGCCAGCAGGCCCAAAAAATTATAACAGTCAGACTGCGTCTTAGCCCAAGATCATAATTAGCATATATGCAACCAATCTATGTGATTATGTAGCCAAATTAAGTCTTGGCTATCGGTTCCTTCTTTCTGCTAATGATTCTGTATGCCATCACAGACGGACAACAGAAAGAGTAGGAAAAATGTTATAGCCCTGACTAAACTAGAAAATAAAAAAGTACGTAGTTCGACTTTCGTCCTCTTATTTCTTGAGCGAGGCATTTCAGATCTAGTTGGGAAAAATGTTGGTTCTGAGGGTACTCTGCAGGGTCAAAGAAGAGGCTATCAACCTCAAATCTTATGTTACAGCTGGGATTACCATATCTCGCAAAATCCCTCCCATAACAATTTACCTGGATGCTTCCAAAACCTTCTTCTAAGCAATTATCACAGTCCAGCTCTTTCAAATCTGGACTGCACTGCACAAGTCTATATATACTACTTATATTATTAGAATAATATTGATACACTTTGCATTTCCCACTGCAAACTTAAGAACATCACCACCAGCCGCCGCTTCGATTCTAAGCACTTCCAACAACGCCAGCAGCCGTTGATTAAACCCGTCCACCACCAATGACGACCGCGACACATCTTCCGTGCTACATGACGTCGAAGCAGGAGCCAGTTCCAGGTCGCCTTGCTTGGAGTGGTTCGTGTAGCGTAACATGCAATAATCGCTGGCCCACAAACTTGCCTCCCTGTCCTTAGGGCACTCCTTGATGAGAGGATATATGGAGCCATTGATGCAATGAACGCAATAGTCTGGCTTCAAATCCCCTCTGCAAAGCCCAATTGGGTAAACTTTGTCAGAGTTTTCGCCGTAAGAGGAACTGTAAGTAGTAAAAATAAAGAATAAAATAAGAGAGCAAACAAGTTCCAAGTTGTAGACTTATTTGGCAGTTGATTGCAACAGATGATTATTCCCCGGAGTACTTTATCCATTATATTCACTCTCTGGTCTCAACTGCAAGTTGTGGAAAAAACTTAAAAAACAACTAATGGATTCCATGGAATCACACCGACCCTGCAGATTATTACCATTACTGAGTCCTTCTCTTCCTCTCAAAATCTTTCTTCCTAGAGCGACAACTTTCCCGGAAAACGAAAGAAAAAGCACTGCTTTCCCAGAAAATGGTCGAGCCCGAAGAGGAAAGCCAAACTCAAGCCATTCCGCCAAAGTCAAAGAACATAGTGGACGACGGAGAAGCTGCGCTCATGGAGTTTGATCTTGACCTCGATGCTTTTTGGCCGTTGGATCCGATTCACTTTCCTTCTAACCCCACATCCCCTCCTTTGTTTCCGTCCACTGACCAGCCCTGTTCTCCTTTATGGGGTTTTCCTGATGGTGATGCTGATAATGATGATAAGCTCGCTGGACAAGTTGATCAAGCTCTTTCTGACCGTCCTCAATTCAGTTCCTGTGAGTTTTTCATATTTGGTTGTGTTCTTTTGTTTTTTTCTTTTCTGGGTCGATCAGTTTTCTCTGTCTTACCATTGAATTTGGTTTTTCTGAATCAGAAATCTTTTAGAAGTTTGTATGTTCACTGTGATAATCATAGAACTCAGCTGAACAAATGCTTTCCTGGGCAGTGTTCGAAAAATCGGCCTAGGCGGCTAGGCGGTCGTGTCCTTTTTAATTTTAATTTTTTTATATAAATAGATTTATTTTCCTGACTTTAAACATTTATTTGGTATTGAGCAATAAAATTGTACTCTTAGAATTAAACAACAAAATAATTTAGGGTCAAAATGTGTTTCTTTACTCGTTTCTCAATTCTCTGCAACTAAAGAGACTATACCCTGTTATACTGAAAAGGTTGCATTTTTACATTCCAACTGGGCCAAGAATTGAATTCGGAGACCTTGGTTCCTCTGAAATGAGTTCTCCTTGTTCATTAATCTTTGTTTAATTCTATCTGGTCTGAATATTCTTAGAATTTGAAGTCAACCATCTAAAAAATAAAAAGTTTATGGAAACTTTTGTCTTTTTGGCCTGAAATTCCTAGGAACTGAAAACACATTTCGTTGGCTTAACATATTGCTTCAGTTAGCATTTTGCAGTTGTTGAGTAGCAGTCAGGAGGTTCACTCATTTGAGTTTTCTCTCATATAATATCACAAAAATGCAGGTATTCCTGATCCGGGAAGGGAAATACCAAGAGAGAATGAGGACAGAAGAATGCTTACATCCCCCTTTTTGGGACTGGAACCTGTTGAAAATCCTGATGTTTATTGCTTAATTAAAGAGAAGATCACTCAAGCTCTGAGACAGCTCAAGGAATTGACTGACCAACATGTTCTAGCTCAGGTTTGGGCACCAGTGAAGAATGGGGGTCGGTATGTGCTCACAACTTCAGGGCAACCCTTTGTTCTTGATCCTCATACTAATGGACTTCATCAGTATAGGATGGCTTCTCTGATGTATATGTTTTCTGTGGATGGAGAGAGTGATGGAATGGTTGGGCTCCCTGGCCGTGTTTTCCGGCAAAAATTGCCAGAATGGACCCCAAATGTTCAGTACTACTCCATCAAAGAGTATCCACGGCTTGGTCAGTGTTTTCCAGCAAAAATTTGCCAGAATGGACCCCAAATGTTCAGTACTACTCCATCAAAGAGTATCCACGGCTTGGTCATGCTCAGCATTACAATGTTCAGGGAACCTTAGCTTTGCCCGTGTTTGAACCTTTGCTCAGCATTACAAAGAGTATCCACGGACGGTCCTGTGTTGGTGTTCTTGAGCTCATAATGACTTCTCCGAAGATCAACAATGCTTCTGAGGTTGATAAAGTTTGCAAAGCACTTGAGGTTGGTTTATTATTTTATTTTCTGAGCATATGTTAGAATTACATATTGTGTCATGCTCTTATTCAAACAAGCTTAGTGTACTTATTTTTTAAATTGATGGCTTTTGTTTTCATTTGAATACTAATACGGTTATATGAGTGAGCTTCAAACATGAAGAGGTTTGTCAGTGAAAAAATTTCATTTCTCCTGCAGGCAGTAAGTCTGAAAAGTTCAGATATATTGGATCACACAAGCATGCAGGTGAGCTGCAATAACAATGTGCCTAGTATGGATCCCAGCACACAGAATGGACAGGCTTAGTATGCCCCTGCATTCAAAACCAAATTCCAAGTAACACAATTGAGAATCTACATGAAAATATTAGTATAACAGAAGTAAATAGTTCAAGAATGTGTATAGGAACATCAAATTGCATCATAAGTGCCAAAAGACAACAGATAAATATGTTAGTAGAAATTCAACGAAATATTTAATCCTACAAACATCACCGTTTCCCAGTGAAACATGCACCTGAACCATCCAGATACTTGCAACGAGACCACAATAATGATTGTCAGACTAAGCCCTTTAGGTTAGCTAGGTGGTGAGGGAGGGTGGGGATATGGGTTAGGGTTAAGATTAGGATAGGTCAAGGGTCTGATCCCTTCCAATGTAACCCAAAAAAGAATAAAGTTTATAAGAGTCAAGCAGGATCCCCTTTTTTCTGTGGAAATAATGCCACTGTTATTCGCCAAAAAGAATATCATCATTGATATAGAACTCAACAAAGAATCAGAAGTTAAAATGTAGCATCACATAATCAGTTTAACTCACAATTATCAAATGGACAATTATGATGAAACAAAATGTTAAACTGACCTGTAATGAATGCCGACAAGCCTGTGTCTCGACATCCAGTATAGATACAACATTATCTGCTGCTGCAGCAAGAAATCTTCCATGGCGGGGTTGAAATCTCATCTGTGCTGTACCACCCTAATACGTGCAAACAAATCACAATTTATAAAAAGGCGAATAATCTGAGAACCACTATTACCCCACCCCACTGAACTTCTACATCCAAATAGACAAGATTCTACCTTGAACACACTTGAGCAGCTGCCATTGTTAATACTCCAGTAGCGTATCTGACCATCCGAGTCGCAGGAGCAGATAAGGTTATCTTTATTTGGGTGGAAATCTAATGACATAACGATGCTTTAATACAGCACATCCGTTACATGTCACAGTTAAAAGATACAAAAAGATAAATTATCACTTTTAAGAATAGAGCCACCACTTCGGCACCCCAGCAATGACCCAGCACAAAGACAAACTTATCATGGGAAAGATTATGGAATATATGATAGAGATCAATCTAGAAGTATACTTGGTCTGATTACTTAAAGTATTCGATTTTTGAAACAAAAGGTTATTTTCAAAGTATAAGCTAAGCAGATGAATAGAACGAAAGAATTTTCCACTAACATTGTCAGCATCCCAGACCCTGACAGTTTCGTCGAATGAAGACGTTGCAAGACGTGGCATGCTTGGACTAAAACGAACATCAGTGATCAAAGCTGAATGTTCTTCAAGGGTTGATTTTAACTTTAATGTATCTGTGTAGCACAATACAGCCTGCATCATACATATATCAAGAAGACTTTCAATAAGTAAACGCAAGACCCAAAAAAACAACCTTGTTGCTTATAATAAGTAAATTAAACAAGCAGTTTCACATTTATGTTCTGGAAGAATCAATATGTAGCAGCATAAGCATTGAATCCTCCCCGCAGCAGTTCTTTGCAATTAGACATTCATTCACTCACCTTTTTATCATGGCCACCACTAGCAAGAAACTTTCCATCCGATGAGAAGTGACAGCTAGTAACCTTGCTTGTGCTTGCTTTAACAGTGTGTACTTCCGTAAATGTGAACCCTAAAGTCAAATTCAAATTCAAATTCTGAGCCCTCAAAGTAAATGATAGTAGCTTCACCACAACCACATTTAAAAACATATACAGATATTAGATATATATATATATATATTAATGCTGGGATTATGCACTGACATTGTTTCTAAGTTTGTGGATGGCACAATTACCAAAAACACATGGTAGTTAATACAAGTGAGAAAAAAATTAATGAAAAAATAAAGATATTTGATTCAGACTTGTGATTCAATACCTACTACTTGCAGTGCCCTCGTATTTTATTAACGTATTTATCCACTTCACATTAGAGAAATTGAAAAAGAATTGCAAAATAATGAAGAAAATTATGGCATATACTACATTCAGGAAGATCTTAAACTAAATATTCATTCAATAAAATGACATCCATCGCACCTTTGCTGACATCCATACATCGACCAACAGCATCTCTAGGGTCCACATCATCATGGGATAAAAAAGACTCGACATTATCATCAAGAGAACCATCCTCTACAAATCGATCCATATCAGCCTGCAATTCAAGATCTTTATCATCCCACTGCCAAAATGGAATTCCAACGAGAATACATACAAGGAGTTGCCAATTCCTTCTAATACACGAAGTTGAAGAAGTCGCTCACCAACTGATTTGATGGTGATGTAAGGGTCCCAGTACCATCAGGGGGAAAGGCAGGCATTGAGATTACATCTCCAGGAGTGTGCGTTGAGGGAGTTGAAGGGGCTGAACTCGGGGAAGGCCCAGCTGTGTTTGCTGTTCCCGTGCTATTGGCAGCACCTGAAGATGACACTGGCCGCTTTCCCTTTCTCCCAGCCTGGTTTTACGAAACCTTATTTACAAAAAATTGTATAGCCGGGCGGCTGTACTCTTTTATTCTAAATTTTTTAAATAAATTGTATAGCCGTGCGGCTATACTGGGTTTTTTCAATTTATTTAAGGCAGTAGTATAGCCGCACGGCTTTACTGGGGTTTTCCAATTTTTTTAAAGAAATAGTATAGCCGGGCGGCCATACTCAGTTTTTTCCAATGTTAAAAAAAATTATTATAGCCCCACTGCTATACCAAATTAATATTTCAATAATACATCCTTGTTTTGTAACTCTCTTAAGGACTCGGTAAGTTTTTTTTAAAGCGAATGTACAATACTCATATTGAACATGTACATACGTATTTTTCATGTTTAATACACATATTTTTTTTACAAAATTCAAGTATTATACACATAATTATCACATATTATTGAATACAAATAATATATATTAAAATATTATATAGTGGCGGAACTTTTAAGTTATAATTTGTCAAAATTTTGCCCAAAAAACACTTATGTATTTTATTCGTATAGTCGTGTGGTTATACCAAATTAATATCTATAAAATATAAACTAATGCAACTAGGCAGTCCCGATCTCTTGGACTATAGGGTCCAAGAGATTTGTGGTTACTCACCGTTGGATGTAAATTCAACGGTTCACTCACTCTTGCACTCCTTTTAAGAAATTTTTTTGAACCATTGGATTAATATCCAACGGTAGGTAACCACAATCTCTTGGACTCCTGTGGTCCAAGAGATCGGGATTGTGCAACTAGGAGGGTCGTTTTTTCATATTTGTTTTTATTAAATAGTGTTGTCGTGCGGCTCTACCATTGAAATATGATGTATTTAAATAGTATAGCAGCCCAGATATACTACGGTTTTTTACAAAAAATAGTATAGACGCATGTCCATACTCGTTTTATCTAATTTTAAAAAAAGAAATAGTATAGCCGCCCGGCTATACTCGTTTTTCCTAATGTTTTCCCTAGTTAGATAGCTTACAAGATTCTCCATTTTTTTTATTTATAATGTTTTCTACTCACTTATTATCTCCAAATATTTTTATTTATAATTTTCTATTCTCTAATTTCTTTTTTTGCTAAATGGAAATCAAAATTAAAGTAACTCATTTTTTTTATGTGCATGTATGAAACTCTTCAAATTATGAAGTTATTGAGCAAAATGTTAGTTTGCACAAATACAAGGAAAAAGCTTAGTTTAAAAATCAAGAAGTATGTAATTTCATTACAAGATTTATTTCATACAAAAGTATGTAATAAGAAAATTCGTAACTTATCAATATTTTCAGTTGATATTGAATGATAGGGTGTTCAATTCGTATTTGATATATATGCATATGCTTTATTATTTTTTGACATTAAATTGGTATATATATAATATATGTGTATGTTACGGTTAAAGTGATACTCTCATGTTCATTCGTTTGAAAAATATAATTTCCCAAATAATAATTTCAAAGAAGATAAGAAAAAGCTAAAAAGGTTTTGGTTCAATTGGGTCAGTTTAGCAGGCCATGGTGGATCCGAGTGACACTGACTCGTAATCCTTCCACTACCAAGAGCGGGAGGTAGTCGTTGCTCTGTAAAGCCAGCCTTATGCGGTTCCCTCCTCTCTAGAAACCCAGTGACCCAGAGCCTTCGCTCAAGCCGCAGGGTTTAACTCCTGACTTGAAATAGGCGGGCCAATAGATAGCCAGCTTGAACCCGACCCGTTAATTATGGGCCAATGTTCCAGCACCTCAAAGCCCCCACTCGGGTTCAGATCAAAGCATGCGGTACAAAGAAACAAGTTACCATCATCAATTGAAGTTTAGAAAAGTCAATAAATCAAAAAAGTATTTAATGTCATTACGCATCGGATCAAACAAAAATATTAAACATATGACAAGAAATTTTCACAAGAAATACCATAGTATCTTAACAATTCTGTTAATTTTTCTTGCTGATGGCGTCTGAGACGAGATTATTTATATTGTTTGTGATTGTACTGACTGTACGTATAATCTTCTGTGAATTTGTAAAGATTGTAAGTCTTGGAATTCAATGGTGGCTGGTTGTTAAACTCAAATAATAATTAATTAGTAATTAGTAATAAGTAATAATAGTAATCATTTTAGCTTATCATAAGCAATCATTTACTTGCATTAATATAATGAAAAGTCAGAGTAACCAAGAGAGAAAGCCAAGACCCGCACAAATTACATATAGACAGCTTTTTCTTTTTATTTTAAAGCACATAAAAAGTCAAAGCTTTATTTTTGAAATCAGATAAAGTCACATCTGATAGATCATACATACCAATTTCTTTCTTCTTATTGCATTCAACAACCACAAAATGTATACCTTTTTACATACATAAGATTCTATTCCTTCTCTGGATAAAAGAAAAATATAACAAGCACTATTTTTCTGTCAACATATTATCTCCAAACTAATACTCGAAAGCTATACGCATCGGATCAAAACATAACGATGAAAGAAAGTAGGATCGGCACGAGAATAATGATGAGAGTTTGAGATATGTTGCTCTTCTTTCCTGCAAATTAAGTAAAATCATAAACAAATATTCTCAGATTAAAGAATGGGGTACAAAGAAACAAGAGTTATCATCATCAATTGAAGTTTAGAAAAGTCAATAATCAAATATACATACCTCTTGCATTGGCTGTAGGTGGAGATATTAATGGTGGCAATGCCACTGGTACCGTCTGAGCTGCAGGGTCAAAGAAGAGGTAATCAACCTGATAATATAAGTCACAGCTGGGATTAACATAGCTTCCAAAACCATTCCCATAACAATACATTTGGATCTTTTCTAAAGCTTCATCTAAGCAATTGTTACATCCCAGCTCTGACAAATCTGGGCTGCACTGCGCAAGTCCATATATTGTACTTATATTCTTAGAATATATAGAAACACTTGCATTTCCCACTGTAAACTTAACATCACCGCCAGCCGCTGCTTCAACTTTTAGTACTCCCAGCAACGCCAACAGCCGTTGGTTAAACCCTTCCAGGACCGACAATGACGACGACACATTTTTGTTGCTGTACGCCGTGGAAGATGGAATCAATTCCACGGTTCCATGCATGGAGTGGTTCGAGTAGCGTAACTTGCATTTTTCCGTCCACAAACTTGCCTCCCTGTCATTAGGGCAAGCCTCCATGAGATTGTATATGGAGGCGTTGAGGCAAGTAACGCAAGTGTCATGCTTCAGATCCCCTCTACAGAGCCCGATTGCATAAACTTTGTCAGAGTTTTCGCCATAAGCAGAACTGTAAAACCCGTAGCCATTACTATTGTTGGAGGAGATGAGAGAGGACAAAACGCCGTTGACGTTTTTGAGATAGGTGCTATTGAGAATGGTGGTATTAGGAAAGGCGTCAAGACAGTTGAACACATCAACGGCTTGCGTACCGATGACCGGTAACAAAATTAGGGGAAGAAGTAATTGAAATCTAGTGGAAACCATTATGCCTGCCTTAATCTGTGCTCGGTCCATATGCATTGTGTTAATTATGTACAGATTACCTTATCATATCGAAGGATAATCTCTACATAATGAAGGGGAACATATGAATTTTTAAATATCACGCAAGCATTATTTTTTGGTTACCTTATCATATCGAGACTACTACTATTGTTTTTGATTGTTGACCGTATCATATGTGAATGATATAGAAGATTATATGTCTTGAACTTCAATGGTGGCAGGCTGTTCAACACAAATAAAAATTAATTAATTAATTAATACTAATATGAATTGTTTTAGCTCATCACGCAAACTAAGCAATCGATTATTTTCTATTAATAATGAAAAAGTCAAAGTTGAACATGAAAGAAAGCCATGAACAGATCCTTGGACGTCATAGAATCAATTGACAAAGTTGCTCTGTTTCTCTCTTGATCCACATAAATATGAAAAGGAAGCTCATTCATGGTGACAATGCCGCTGGTACTGTCTGATTTGCAGGGGCAAAGAAGTGGTAATTAAGCTCATACCTTAAGTCACAGCTGGGATTAGCATATTTCCCAGAACCATTCCCATAACAGTATTTTTGGAGCCTTCCAAGAGCTTCACCTAAGCAATTATTACATCCCAGCTCAGACAAATCTGGATTGCACTGCGCAAGTCCATATATTGTACTTATGTTATTAGAATATATAGAAACACTTGCATTTCCCACTGCAAACTTAAGAACGTCACCACCGGCTGCCGCTTCCACTTTTAGTTCTCCCAATAACGCCACCAGCCGCTGATTAAACCCTTCCACGACTGACGACGACGATGACACATTTTTGTTGCTATAGGACGTTAAAGATGGAAGCAATTCCACGTTTCCTGGCATGGAGTGGTTTGAATATCCTAACTTGCAGCCTTCGGTCAACAAACTTGCCTCCCTATTATTAGGGCAACTCTCCATGAGGGCATACCTGGAGCTGTTGAGGCAAGTAACGCAAGCAGCAGGCGTCAAATCCCCTCTGCAAAGCCCATTTGCATAAACTTTGTCGGAGTTAGCGCCGTAGGAGGAACTGTAAAACCCGTACCCCTTACTATCGTTGGAGGAGATGAGGGAGGACAAAGCACCATTGACGTTTTTGAGATAGGTGCTATTGAGAATGGTGGTATTAGGAAAGGCGTCAAGACAGTTGAACATATCAACGGCTTGAGTACCGATGATCGGTAACAAAATTAGGGGAAGAAATAATAGAAATTTAGTGGAAACCATTATGCCCTTAGGTTGCTCACGTCCCATGTACAATCTGTTAATTATGTACTGATCATATATATAGCGGATAATCTGTACATAATTAATGCGAATATATGACTTTTAAAATATAACGCATATAAATTATTATTTTGGTTACCTTATTATATCATTGAATATATATATCCCCTGCAGTTTGAGACGAGACTACTTCTATTGTTTGTGATTGTTGACCGTATCATATGTGAATTATATAGAGGTTATATGGCTTGAAATTCAATGGTTGCTGGTTGTTCAGCTCAAATAAAAGTCAATCTAAGCAATCGATTATTCGCACTAGTAATGAAAAGTCGAAGTTAAACACGGGAGAAAGCCATGAACAGATACTTGGACCATTGAACCCGTCACCCACATGTGACATGTACGTGGAGTTGGATAGAGTCAATTAACATGCGCATTTCCAAACGAAAAGACAGATACTTTGGAAGTTTCCACTACTCAAATTTTCAAAAAATAATCTGCTCACCTTTCAAAAATAAAAAGTTAAGTATACTCAACCTGAACTCACCCTAATAAACACACAGAGCATTTCCTTCTTAAAAAAAAAACAGAGCATTTCCAGTACAAAGTTGCTCTGTTTTTTCTTGGGCCACGTAAATATGAAAAGGAAGCTCATTCAATTATCAGAAATTTAGTTTGGTAATTTTGTTGCACACATAATAGCCCAATTTGGACACATCGTATTATTAAGTTTGAAGTTGTCCCTTCCCTCCAATTTCTCCAAACCTGCATATATAAATAAAAAGATTAGACAGACCTTTTCTTTCTTTCATAAATTAATCAACTCCAGAAAAATTCACATTGCGGTTAATTAAAAGACACATAAAGCACTTTTTCTTTGTTTACTTAGGTTCCTTCATTCTCTCCGCCATGGAAATTACTACAGACATCCAATTTAACTGAAAACTGTCTGCGCTTTACATATTATGGAGCCGAGCCATGTATCCGCTGCATGCATATCAACCAAAAGAAAGTCAAATGGAAGTTTCATAGAATTCCCAAGTTATTTTATTGCTTATTCTTTACTTGTTAGATCTTTGGTAACTAGAATTTTTAGTTCTATCACTTCTATGCTATGTCGGAACTTGGAAATTATTAGTATAGCATACTACAAGCCCTATAGGCACAGTACTTACTAGGTCCCCACAATTCGACTGGTTTTGGCTTGTTTTTGATCCATCACAAACAATCTTGCCATGCCAAAGTTTGCAATTTTGGGGTTTAGTAATCACTAGCAAGGGCTCCCGCGCGATGCTGCGGGTTTTGAAATTGCGTCAAATGTGTATAAAGTCGTAAAAATATGTAGGGAACATAGCTTTGTTTATATGTATATTAAGATCTAAATAGTAACATTATGCTTAGTTTAGTACGTTTAAGTTAGAATAAATAAATTAATAAGATGATATCAGTGCTGCTTGTTATGTTAAAATACCGGCCCTATTTATATATACATTGAGATCTAAACAGTGCCATCATGCTTAGTTTGGCAAGCTTAAGTTGTAAAAAATAAACTAACATGTTTTATATGCTGCTTGTTATGTTAAAATATTATGCATATTTTAATATATCAAGCAGCTATTAAAACATCAAAATATGAGTAACCTTGAGCAAAGTATTGTTCTTCTACAGGCGTATATCTATATTTTAATGGGTGGTGGACATGGATTTTTCTTTTTTGATGTTTTTTGCAAGGGATAGCTGTTGTTGCATTTGTTGTGTAGCTGGCTGATGTTCCTTCTTCTCCATTCAAGAGGTTTTAACTCTGTTAGTATAAAGTCAGAAAATGGCAAGCGTTAATTATTATGATAGAATAAGTTAAAAAAGTAAAAAGGAGAAATAACAATTTACATACATCAAGCATTCTATTAATATGATGGATAAAAGTATAAGGTCAATTTAGTGAATCAATTGAAAATAAACTAAAAACAATTGTGACAATTTTAATATAATCAAATCAAGGGGTGTTGACTTTGTTGGTATAAACTTGGTAAATGGTAGGTGTCAGTGTCGACAAATGAGAAAATTTGAGCAAAGACAATGCCTATTGAATTAAGGCCAACAACGAAAACTGCACAAACCACAATTTAAATTATCTAAAAATACTTAATAACCTATAAACAGAAATAAGATGATCTAGTGACCTAATGAGCAAATTTGTTATAGAATTAAGATAATCTAGTGGAGAAGTAAGCTATAAAAGCAACAATGATGTATAAATAGCTATATGTTATAGAAGTAGAATAAGGGTAGAGATAAGACGCTATAGGTTATAGTTTTGTTAATTACATTTAAAACATTTAATAACGATGTTTCAAATTTGAAAAATGTAATTGAAAGTCAGTTCATATGGGAGCTCCAAAAAAATACGAAAAAAAAAGAAAATTTTAATAATCAATAAGAGTAAATAAATTTATATATTTATTGAAGTGATCAAATATCCATACCCCAACTTCTAAAGAAAGGGAAGTTTCTTAATATGAACAAAAATTTCGAGTGACTAAAATATTAGAATCAGGGAGAATTGAAATATATGTACATCACTTGTGTAAACCACAAAAATTAATGGAAGGCAAATGCTTTAAAATCAAACACATTGGCTCAAAGGAATGAAACCAAATTGCATTCTAAAAGATGTTTGAGAAAAATCATATTTTAAAAGAAGAGTTGATAAATTTTCTTTAAAATTGAATCATAATTGAAAACAATTATGAGAAAGGAAACTTTGCCCAAATTCAATTCAATCAACTACCACTTAATATAGAGAAATTGAGTGAAGAAATAAGCTGTGAACGATGAAATATTATGTATGTAATGTGTACGTTAATGAGATGAATGAATTGAAAAGAAAATAGCATAAACTCTGATGTGGAAGTAGGAGAGGCAATTTTGGAACTGCCATGGGCTTTTTTCTTCTTCAAACCAATAATTGGTAAATTGTTAGAATCTGACACATTTTCTTATTTGGTTTTATGTTTATCATCGGCAAGACAAACACTTTCATAAGAGATTTCTATACCATTTGAAATGGCAAAACTATGAGCTTCTTACATCAGCTGATTTCGTTTGCTATCTCTAGTCCTTTTACGCATTATGCACAGAAATTTTAAACCCCAGGCAACAGATTGATAACTGGAAAGGAGAAAAAACATGCATTTATAAAATTTTAAATTATCAATCACATTTAAACTGTAATTAAGCAAAGCAAATGCACCGTGATATTGACAGAACCACAGAAATGAGAATTTTCAATTGTCATAATATTTGGCAATCAATAAGCTACGGCCACCATGCATGCGGTCTTTAAAAAAATGGATGAAACACTAACCTGTAGTCAAAGAAGCTATCAAGCATTTCCAAAAACAGCCACACAAAAGCAGGATCACAACAGCTATCTAAAATACAAAGATAGAAAAACAAACTTAGGTTAATAAATATAATTTTGATTTTGCTTGTGAGATAAGACAGTCTCAATTAATTAATTAATCTGTTTCAATACTGATCTTGGTATTGAAGAATATCAAGAATATAGACCCCAACAGAAACTATACTTTTTGTTACATTTCCTTTTCTTACACAAACAAATGAAAACATGAAAATATGATGATACGAAGTGAAGACTGCTTTCTTTTCAAATTCCTTGAGAGGAGAATCACATGTTAATTGGTTGAAAAGTAACCAACACCATAAAGAGAAAAATAAATACACACATCACAACTCATTTCAAAATCCATATGCATGCAGACAGTGTGGACCAATGCCAAATGTTCTGTAAAAAACAAATTCCATAAAACCAAACATCGACCAAACCCTATATAATAAATTAAGCCAATGTGATGAATTTGTTTCTGGAAATTAGTTCAACGGCCCATAATTGTGACTTGCAACCAACCATTTGCAGAGGAGCAATTTGAAATAAAATCAAGCAACAACCAAGAGAGTGAAAAATAAAGACATTCTAGATTCTAAAACAGAGCTTTGAACAACCTGGTGATCCCTAATTAGAGCATTAGTGCCACATGTGCTACATCTTCGACAGTGTTGTGTAGCCAACCTTTTAAAAAAAAATCTCATCCTCATTGTTAAAAATTGATGATCTTTTCCGACTTTAAAGTTATTTCCACTATGAATTGAAAACAAAAAAAACATTTATTAAGAAAAAGTTCTTTCACTAACTGTATTGCAATGGAGATGCTACACTGTCTATTTAAAAACTATTAGATGCTGCATTTGAAATAAAGAGTATACGATTATTGATTATAATGTCATGCTTTTTAATAATGTGTTCTTAAATTTGAATAACTTTGATGCATAATAATCAAGCACCGTGTAGCTGATTTACATGGGTTCTTACTAAAAAGTTAATGTATATATTATGTAACCTGCAGGGGATGCTTTGATATCAAACTTGCATACCAAAAATTCATCATTAAGAAAGTAAGAACAGTACATATGCCTAAATGATCAACACAAATGGGAAATTGATGCCATTGGCTGAAGCAAAATGGAAAACAATTAATTTAAGCCAATTAATTTCAACCAAGAAACTCCCCTCTTGCTTAACAGAACCAAAAGCAGGAACCTAACAGCTCTATCCAAACCAGCAAAATAAGCTGACACTTTGAGAGCACTGCATAGTTTACAATAAGTTTTCTTTTTGGTCATTGGTGGGAATTTTACTATTCATTGTATTTAGCTATTTTTGGTTGATAAATATTTTGATGCCATTTAGTGAAGAATTTAGAACAATATTCAAAAATTACAAATTCCAACCAAAACAGCGATAGTTGGAAAGGAAAATAAAAACATGGATGAGTTAAATTACAATACTTTTATTACATCTATAGCCTAATCAAGCAAAATGGACGCACACCAACAGTATTGTAGCTATAGAAATAAGAATTTTCAAAACAAACATATGAAAACGAATTAAATACAATTTCTATAGCCTAATCAAGCAAACCATAGCAATAACATCACAATGATAGGAATAACAATTTTCAAAGACACAATATCCAATAAGCAATAACATCACAATGATATGCATGACTTCTTCAAAAGACGAATACAAAACTGACCTGTTGTCTAGCAGCAATGGGAAGAGCTACCAAACAGTCTAAAAAACACAAAAACCGAAAATTCAGTTTCTTCTTCTCATAAGGCATATAATCCTTTTTTTTGCCTTTGAAAATTGTTGAACTCTATTTTTGTATGGTTGCCATCTTTCTTTAGGACTTGAGGAAGAAATAAGAGGCACACACTTATCCCAACCATTTGTCAATTGACAACATTAGCTAATTCCCATGCTCAATTCACAAAACTTAAAACAATTAATTGGAAATTTCAGCCTAGAAACTCACCTTCTGCTAAACATAGCCGAAAACACCAATCAAACTGCTCTATCCATAGCAACAAAAGACCACCTGCAAAATATCAAAAGAAAACATGGTTTTAAAAAAAAAAAAAAAAAAAAAGGAACAAAAAACAGAAAAAATGGAGAAGAAATTAGCTTGTGTATGTTATACATGCACGATCTTTTCATAAAACCAAAACTTTAGCCTGAGCAAAATTTGCAAGGAAAGAAATCACTCAAGACTACCCAAATTAATGTGTTTTGGGCAAAGAAAAATACTGTAAAAGCACGGGAAAATGGCTGTTTAAATGATCCTAGATGCGTATAAAACAAAGAATATAAGATCAAAAGTTACTGGTCTAAACAATCAAAAGTTACCTATGCAAAAGTCACCCTAAACAATCAAGATTTTTTTTATATTTTTCAATTCCATTTTCCTGTTTTTCCTTTTTTTCCCTTTAAACAGATATCAAAATTTCATACTCTAATTCAACAATTGAGTCATCTCAAAGTCTCTTCTAACAATCTAAAGATCAAGCTCCAATTTGTACTAAACATATATGTCTGAAAATCAACCCAAAACATCAATCAAATGAAACCAAAGGCAGCTACATCTCATTTTTCATGTTAAAAAAGCTCCCTAAAAAAAACAAAAAATTTCAAAAAACTTCAACACACGAAAAGGCATTAATATATAATCAAAAGCAACATCATGTTGTTATCACTCTTATCAACAACCCCTCCAAATACATCATATCTTCCATAAACTAAAAGGAAAAAGTCAAAAATATTAATATGTCATCAAAGATTAGAAAATTCTATCTCATAACCCTACACCACCAAAAACGCAGGATCAGTGCTACAGTCAAAGAATAAAAACTAAAATTAATAGAGAAAATTGAACCTGATTTGAAGCTTACCAATATGTTGTGATATATAAATACCTCAGCTCTTATATAGCCTTAGGGATTACCCAAGAACCTGAAATCAAATTAACCAAATAAATGAACCTAAATTAACCAAATAAATGAGCCCCAATTCGTACAAAGGACAAAAAATCTCCCAGCCAACAAACAAATTCTTCAGAAACACTTAGATTCAAAACGCCATCTTTGTACCAAAATCTCCAGTTTTTAGCGTTTCACTTTCACTCTGTCATCAAATCCAGACCCAAAAACAGATTGTATGTGCAAGGAAGAATAAAAGGCTAGTTGGGTCTCTAAGATTACCAAGATTGTTGCGCCAATTGATGCCCGTCATCGTGTCTAACCTCAAGATATTGCCTCAGCCGCTGGATCTGGTTATCGAAGAAATTTGCAGTGGAGATGGCAATGGAGGGGGTTTGGGAATTTGGAAGGGTTTTGGAGGAGGAGGAGGCTTTGATGGGTTCGGAAGGAAAAGAAACATAAAGTTGCTCTTAGGGAAATGGAAGTCGAAGCCTATGTTGCACCGACACTCCAAACTGCTGGAGTGTCGGAGTGTCGGACACGCCGACACGCCAACGACACGCGTTGGACACGGTCAACGGCTGGGACACGATCAAGACACGTCGCTGACACGGTCAAGACATGGCTCCAACACGGTCAAGACACGGCAGGGACCAGATTGAAATTTTGAAAATAAAAGTTGGGGGCTAAATGGGATTCCGTTTAGTATATATATAATGTGCATTACCTCAGAGAATCAATGAATGCTTAGATGGTGGTTATTAAATAAGATGAATTTCCTTAATCTTAAAGTAAGGACTGTTGGCGAGTCCTTACTTAGTTAGGATTTTGGTTTCTTATTATATTAGGATTTTGGTTACTTACCCATTTATCTAGTTTTATTATAATTGAAATTTATTTCCTATTGTAATTTATATATATTTTCTATTATAATTTGAATTTATTTCATATTCTATTTAGGATTGTACTTCTTTATAAATACCTCCATATTGGAGAAGAATAAAAAGAAGAGCAAATATGAGCCTATATGAATATTTGCTGTACTTTATTTGACAAGGAGATGACCAAAAGCCCAATGTGACACATTTTACCTGAAGAGATGACCCCAAAATGAAGAGCATCTCCAATTTTTTAGACCCATAAACTTCAGCATCCCGTGTCTTTTGGCCAGGCAAAATCACACACCATCTGCTAATTGTCATCAAAGACAAAACAGTGGTCCCTCCACCAGTACCCTTGAGAAGATGATGTATCAACAATTGAATTGCAGAGTAGAGATATCTTTAATTACGCAATGGTTTTTCTCAAGGATTTGGATTGTTTTAAGCCACACGTGTGTGGGTGATATCTAAAGCAGGTTGAAGCGTACACTTCTACCAAAGAGATGCTTTTCCACTGTTTTTTTTGGTTCATACGGCGTCGACAGCATTATCAATACAAAATCTGTCCTTTAACAAAAGAACGGACGTCCTGCACTGAGAAATCATGGTGTATTTGGACGCTTTTATTGCGCATCTTGTAGAACAAGGAGCAGCTGAGTGTAGAGTGAGTGTATTGGATATTATTCAAAAAGCCAATAGTATCTCTGCTGTGTATATGTATTGGATTATTGTGCATCAATTATAGAACAAGGAGCAGCTGAGTGTAAGACGTTACTCTAAGGCTCTCTGCATATTCTTTATCACTTAGTTTGAGCATGACTAACCATCCAGGTCCACAAAATGGTGACAAGGAAAAATGGGAAAACATGGAGAGAAGAAAAGAGGAGCTACATGCTGCAATTGAGAAGCAGGATGATCGTGTAAACCTTCTTCTAACGAGTGCCTTCAACCTTGCAAACTACTACTTTGTCTTTCAAGGAATTATTTTGGGGGCTGTCGTCAATGCCACTACAGCCCTCCGATGCTCAGATCGTTGGTTCCTTTTCAGCCTCTCGCTAATAGCAGCCATACTCAACTTGGTTTCATTGCTTGTAATTGGAGGCAATTATAAAAGAAGCATCATGCAGAGGCACCAAACCAAGTGTGCGCGCAGTAAATTGGAAAACGATATGGGCAAGCTAGAAACTTCACCTTCAGATCACAGGCTCAAAAGTAACATATTATCGTACTGGAGTTCAACAAAATTAGAAGCTTCAGGGCATGTTACTTCTCAACATCCTGTGGAAATTAAGGATGAACCAGAACAAAGGCAAATTAGCAGGCGGGTCGTGCCGGTTGATAATCATAAAAAACAGCTACATGATTTCTACTTTCTACTTTGCATGGGTCTCTTTATATCCTTTGCCGTCATCGTGGTTGTGGGTTGCTGGACCATTCCTTGTAAGAAATATCTTCAATGCATACCCCCCATATCCAGCACTGAGAAATGCATTAGGGTTTGTGAAAGTGCCAAGTGTATGAGCATGTGCACCGAATTCTAGAGCCTTCAACTGTTCTAGCGTTGAGCTAGGGTTATCCAAGTAGATTGGTACCTTTTGTTTTTTGTTTTTTGTTTTTGGTCAAGATTGGTACCGTAATAAAGCTTACGTTGAATTTGGTGTTTCTTATAGATCGGTACCATATATAATAAAGCTTAATATTCCTGCTCTTCATTTAATCCGTAATGGTTTATATGGTTTTCTAAGTCGACAAATTTTACAAATAAGAATGAACGCGACTTTCTGAGTGTTATTTAAAAATTTGGGTCTCATAAAAGATAAGATTCTTATTAGTTTAGACTTGAAGAATCGTAGTTATAATATTGAGGCTAAGACAGTTTGTTAGGTTCTAGACTAGCTAAATTTTCCTTGCCAACTTTGTAATCTTCTAAATCATGTCCAAGCTCCAGTGATTCGTCTAGGCGTAGATAGTTTTTGTGAAATCTACCTCAAGAATGGTTGAAGCTGCAATTATTGATCTTCAAGGTAAATCACTCATATGCATTACATTCACGTGTCTATATACAGTTTTTCTTTACTGATGTGATGACTAGTGCAGTCTCACTAGTTACTTGTCATCACTAGTCACTGATGTCTATATACAGTTTTTGTCACGTGTTGTTGTCTCCAATTCCTGCTGTGTGTGAGTCACCTACTCTCTTGCCATTTTCTTACACAAATCTTTGACTGACAAGTGTCCCATTAGCTGGTCCAATTTTAGCAAAACCATTTGGGTGTGCTTTGGATTCCTCACACCACTTTCATTTTGCGATTTTGGCTTGGGACAAAACTCGGTTTTTCTCAGGTTTTTAATTAGCTGAAAGTGCTCTTGGTGCAGAAATGAGTTTTCAATCTTTTGATTTATAAGAACTGCAACTATTTTAAATATGATCCTAGTTTTAGCATATCACTCATACATATCTAGGTTCAAATTCACTATTGATTTCTTCAATATGCTGGTTTCTTGAAGAGATTGATATTGTTATGTGATACTACATTTTCTCATTCTGAAAGTTGATGTTCTTGTTGAGTTGTTGGTGCCATGAAGATGAAGTCTTTGTGAAGACTAAAGTTACTGAGTCGCTATGGTTCAAATCAAGATTGCACAAAGGTATAGCTGCTTCGTCATTTAGATTTAGGAAATATGAGCTTGGTTGAGTTACTTTTCTAAGAATCTTTTTGAACATAGTGGATTGCCTGGTTGGATTGATGACCCCCACTTTTTTCCAGTGGTGGGTTTCTTGGTGACCATGTTCTTGTGTCTTGCTTGATGAATATGTAACTGAATCAGTATTTTTATCATGTTGCTGTCATTTATACTCACTATCTATTGGATTGCTTCTCTCTGAATATTTGGATTAGAGCACACACTTAGTTCACCATAGTTGTTGCTAGCACTGAGGAATCCTAGCCTGATGGATCTTTTTGAGTGTATAGGTTGTCACATATTCAAGCTTTGTTTTACAGGTTAATTTACATACTTGGTTGCTTCGCTAGTCTGTTCTGTGTGCACTTTTTGTAGGTTTATGACTGCTTGAGTGATCTAGTTATCTAGGTGTTATCTAGGTCTTAATCGAGTCACCTTGTAGTGATCTAGTTATTCTAGCTTCTCATGTTTTAGCATGGTATCAGAGCTTAGTTGTTAATACCTGAGATCCTCTGCCAAATTGAGCGTCGTTGGCATTCCTCATTCCTAACCCATCATGGGTCTTCATCTTGTTGTAAATCATCGTTTCTCCTTTCCTCTATAATCAACATATATTTCTTCTACCTTAGCCATAGCCGCACCTTTCTGCAATTTTCCTCCTGTTATATATATAATTTAAAAAAGAAAAAAAACTCTCTCTGTCCTTACCTTGTTTCTGTTCAGTTTGTTGTTACCTTATTTTTTCTCTCTACCTATGCCAGCAGCTGTAGCCCTCTTCGCCGCTGCCATTTCTCTTTCATCTTTCTATGAGCCTGCTTTCTGTTAAAATCAGATTGAGCTCATGTTACTTTCTGTCTCTTGCGCTCACAGCCGCTGCCTCCTTTCTATCGTTGGTGTCTCTCTTTCTCTTGAAATCCCTCTCCACTTCTATGTTTTTTGAGCTTTCTTTCTCTGTTTATCTCAGACTCTCTCCCGAGCTCTGGGGAATTTCTTTCCTCTCTCTCTTTGACGCACATGTTCTCTGCCTCTCTCTCATCAGTTTGTCTGTCTGAGTTCAGAGGTCACTGACACACGTTCACTTCCTCTCTTTTATTTATTATATAGTAAATTGAGTTTAGACCCATAAAATTCATTTTAAATCACCTACGACCCTTCCCTTTATTTTTCTATTTAAAATACCCAATTTTTTCAAATAATACCTGATGACTAGGATCCAATTAAGTAAGTTACCTAATATAACTTAAAATCTTATTTATTGTATTTTTTGAATTCCAAAACTACCCATGTTTATAAGTTAATGTGTTACGGGGGATGTAACTAATGACACACGTCGAATTTGGAAAGATATCCAAATCGTTGTAATGGATGTAGGAATTAATTTAGAAACTTATTTGAAATTAAATATTAAATTCAACATTAACCTATTAGTAATCTATAGGTGATTAACGTTTTGGTTTATTTAATAAAAAAATTATGTTGTTTTCCTTTTATGAATTATACAACTAGTAATCTATATTTTATTATAGTTTTATGAACAATAGTGTACATTCTAATTATGTTGAAAAATAATTTGATAATCTATTTATTGTTTGTTTTTTGAAAAACATTTTTTTTTAAATGAACCTATTTTTTCTCTAAATAATGCACCTATTTTTTTTTCCTCTAAATAATGTACCCCCTTTTCTCTAAATAAAGGACCTATTACTTGTTTTATGAAAAATAATTTGATCATCTTTTTATTGTTTGGTTTATGACATTTTTTTTTAAATGAACCTATTTTTTCTCTCCAAATAATAAAATAATTTGATAATCTATTTATTTTTTGTTTTATGAATTTTTTTTAAATGAATCTATTTTTTTTCTCTAAATAATGTACCCATTTTTAATTTATAAAAAATGTACATAAATTTCAATTATACAACGTACGTATTTTCTATAAATTATTGTGTACCTATTTTTAATTTATGAAAAATGTATGGAAATTTCAATTGCAAAGTAACTAACATAGTTTATTTTATTTTTTTTTTGGTAAATAATATACCTATATTTTTATACGAATATATTTATATTTTTCATATGTAATTTACATATTTTATTTTTGGTTTGCAATTTTAGGGGGAGATATGTTAGAGGGAATGACAACCAAAAGAAATGGGGTGATTGATATGCTATTAATAGGGAGTTTTAATTACAATTATGGCAGTTAATGAAATGCTTGGAATAAATTATAAATAAAATATGAAGTCTGATGGCAACAATGTAAAAACATAGAATATTATGACCTCTTATATCCTACTGGTCATTTAAGTTTGAAATTGGATTTTACACATAGATTTATAGAATGATGGGTACATGTCTAGAAAATAGAAATTGAAGGGACCTATATTGGACAAGCCCTTTACTATATTATTATTTTTGGATCAATAATCCCTCTTTATTTTCATTTCTTTGGGCTCTATGCTCTTGCGATGATATTTTTCTTTATTATTCCCACGTTGGTTTCACCACCTATCCCATACTTCTTATTTTATTCCCCTTCATGCCCTTCAATTATTTCTTCCACTCTATTTCCTATATGTTTCCCACTTTGATATCTCCCTTTTCTTTATACCTATAGCGCATGACTCACTGCCCGTCTCTCTCATTTCCGGGGGTTCCTTTTATTATTTTTGGGTATATTTCTTCTCCCCTGTTCCCTTTCACTTTTCTCGTGTTACCCACGTGAAGGGTGTTTTCTAATTGGTACTGTTTCTCTTTTACGCCAATAAATTTGGCTCTCTTTCATTGTGTTGTTTGCACAATCTGCCTCCTTTTTCAACAACCTAGCCCACTTTTTTCAACATACCTAGCCCACGTGATGATTGCTCCCTTTAATTATTTTTTCCTTATCCTTTCTTCTTCCAATTTGATCTTCTTTTCTTTATTGATTCTGTTTGCTTTTATTGGCCTAAGGGTGTTTTCGTTTTTCTATCTTGTCTACTTTTTTTTCTTCTTTTCAGTTTGACTTCTCTCTCTCTCACGACAACATCTTGTGTTTTCTTATTTCTATTCTTTTTTATGGTTTCTTTTCTTCTCACCACCAAAGTGCTATCTCTTGTGCTCTTCTTCTTTACCTCTTTGCCTCACAGCCCCTTTTTTCTTCTCTGTTTATTTTTCCACTGGTATCTTATATCATCTCTTTTTCTATGTTGGCTCCCTTACATGCTTAACCGCATGCTCCTATTTATTTTCCCCTCATGCTTATTGAAGGCCACAATTTTTCTTTCTCAGATTTTGTTCTCCTCTCACGTGCACTCTGTCCTCCACTTGTTTCACTTTTTATTCAAGGTTCTATGTCATGCTCTGCCTAAAACACCCGTGGGTCACCTTATCTTTTCATTTATTTATTTATTTTATTTTTTGTTGTTGTTATCTTCTCTTCACCCGTGTCTGCCCAGAAACACCCGTGTCTTCTTACTCTCTATTTATTTGGGTGTTACTTTCTACAAATCTCAACTCTCATACATCGTCGGATTTGAGGGGGAGTGACACCGCTGCTCATCTATTCCACTACAATTTAACTACCTATCTACCATGGCTGATTCTGCTACATCTCAATGTCAGTCAGTGCATGTTTCTCAAGTACCATTGATCATATGGCTCCATCGACCCCTTCTCTTCAGGGGGAGAGGGGGAGTGAAGAGAAGTTGTCTCTGCGTGAATTTGCTAAACTTAATATGGAAGTATTTGTTGTTGTTGTTGTTGTTGCCAGTGTTGTTGCTCTTGCCTATTATGTCTCTTGCTGGGGACAATGTTATTGCTCCTGCCTATTATGACTCTTGCTGGGGACAGTGTTGTTATGTCTCTTGTCGGGGACAATGTTATTGCTCCTGCTTGTTATGACTCTTGCTGGGGACAGTATTGTTGCTCTTGTTATACCAGTACCATAACAATTTACCTACAGCCTTTCTAATTCTAAGCCACCAATATGTATAGTTCAATACACATCAAAGAATAGGGTACAATATTATTAGGGTAATATTTACGGTTGGTGTTTGCATGTGCTGCTGCCAACAATTTAATTTAGTTCAGTTCGTCGACCAAAGAAAAGAAAATTAATCTGCTTGCTGGGACTGCTGCATAATGGAGTGGGGCTGGCTTCAGGCCAGCTGTAGTTTTCTGAGAGAGGGCAGCAGTCTCACTTGCGTACTTAAGAATGGTGACTGCTCGTCCAAAGTTTGGGTATTTTTATATCATCCTCATTCATCCTAAACTAATGTGCGCGTATATGATCAACGCCTCACAAGCTTGGAAAAAAAATATGGCATCATGCTTATGTAAGAAGTCCAATATTGGTGCCTCCAGAATAATATCCAAGGGGTTTTTCACAAATAGGCCCATTCTAACATGATATATTATACAAAAATCTATAAAGAGCCTATTTGGAGAGAAAAACCCAAAACTAACCATTTATCATTTACCGCAGCCCTCAGATGCCCAGATCGCTGGTTCCTTTTCAGCCTTTCTCTGATAGCAGCCATACTCAACTTGGTTTCATTGCTTGTAATTGCAAGCAATTATAAGAGAAGCGTCATGCAGAGACACCAAACCAAGAGTGAGATCATTGAATTGGAAAGTGATCTGAGCAAGCTAGAAATTTCACCTTCAGATCAAGGCCTCAAAACTAAAATATTAACCTACTGGGATGCGACAAAGATTCAACATCCAGAGGTTGCTTCTCAACATCCTACGACCCTAGAAATTAAGGATGAACTGGGACTAAGGCAGCGCAGGAGGGTCATGCCTGTTGTTACAAATCATCTACGTGAGTTCTACTTTGTACTTTGCTTGGGTCTGTTATAAGCTTTGCCGTCATCGTGATTGTGGGTTGCTGGACCATTCCTTGCAAGAAAGCTCTTCAATGCACATCTCCTATATCTGACGCCAACACTGATAAATGCATTAGGGTTTGTGAAGGCGCCAAGTGTATGAGCATCTGCACCCAATTCTAGGGCTTCAAGCTCAACAGTTCTAGCTTTGAGCTAGGGTTATCCAAGTAGATCATTGGAACCACAATAAAGTTCACTATATTTTCATGCTCGTCATTTAATATGTGATGGTTTATATGATTATGTGCGTTGACAGATTTCACAAATAAAAATAATGAAAGCGACTTTCTGACTGTTATTAAATAATTAGGCCTCATATAAAAAGATAAGACTCTAGTTTAGGCTTTCAACACAGAAACTATACTGAAGGAGTATAAACCTTTATAAAGGTAAAAAATCTTCTATGCTAAGACAAGTTTCAGTTTATAGCACAATCAATCTAACAAACAAGGAAACAAGCTAAGGGAAATAAACGGGCAAGGTGAAATAATCTTTGTGGTCTCTTATTATATCCAATCCGGCCACTTGTCGGTGGACTACTCTACCACTCAACATAGCACATGATATGATGAATAGCTCCACAAGTCTTCTGAAAAAAAGTTGGCTTTTCTGCTTGTAACTCATTTTTTTCTTACTTCCATATCATCATATTTATTTTTCGGATCGCTCGATGTGAGAATGTGAAGTTGAAAAATGTCCCACATTGAAAAGTTGAGAAACCTAGCAAGGACTTATAAGGTGTTGGGCTACTCTCCTCATTGTCAATTGGTTTTGGGGTGGAACCTTAATTTCCTTCATGATATCAAAGTGGGTTTGTTCACGTGTAAAAGCCCAATGGCCACACGTGCTCCACGTTAGCCAATATATATTGTTCATGTGTTAGGCTTGAAAATTCGCCACACATGTGGATAGCGTGTGAGAATACGCGAAGGTGAAAAATGTCCCACATTGAAAAACTGAGAAACCTAGCAAGAACTTATAAAGTGTTGGACTACTCCCCCATTGTGGAAACTCAACTTCCTTCACTCAAGTCCATTCACTATAATCCAACTAAGCAAGTTCCAATCAAAGCACTTCACTTTCTATGAAAGAAAATTACCTAGTACGTACAGCAAAGCAAGTAATTAAGCCACCCCAACAAGGAATAGGTACAATAATATCTATGAGAGATTAAGAATTTACCTAAGTTTGGAGTTTGCATGTCGACCAAAGAAAAGACAATCTGCATGTGCTGGGACTTGGGAGCTTTGTCAAGTTCGTCCTTGTGAAGACCAGTATTTTAAATTTATATGTATTATATATATATATATTAGCAGTATATGTATTATTATTTTGAAAAATATTCATACTAAATATAGATTTTTATTAATTGGTTTTGTTATACTTCTCTTAAGTTTGGTACACTTGAGAAAGTCAAAACCTTTGTCACCAAGCTAGCTAACATGTTCAAAACAAGTGTTATCTGAAGCGGTTCAGTTAAATAGTTTACATCCTCATTTTGATTTCATTGGACCACCCTAGATGTTTGTACATGTTAAGTAGTGTAGCCAAACTCTAGAAATTTGTAAGGAATGCCACGTACAAGTTTTATAACATGCACCACCCTAGTTTCTTCACAAGTACGTCTTGTTTTTAGCATGAGGTGTTGGCATCAGGACACAATTAGCTATGCTCAGGTTAAGCATATCAGCAGCCTCATATTCCACCAATTAAAGGACATTGTTGCCGCTCATTGTAGCATAAATAGGAGCCTACTTTACCAAGGGCAGAATCAGGAATTTTTCAATGGGTGGCTAGCTAAAGTTATTACCTTAAAATCTAATGATTTTTTTTTACTTTCAGGAATTTTTCAATCGATGGCTCCTTCTCCCTGGAATCCTTTTCTCTACCCCTCTCTGCAAATTAAAAAACCAAAAGGAAAAAGATGAAGCAGTGGTGATTTAATTAATTAAATTTCTGGCCCAAAATAAAATGATGCAGTGATCCCTCTGATATCCATTTGTGGAGTTTAAGCTTGTAGAGTTTGAACCATTTAATTCAAACAAACAATCTTTTTGGTCCCAGAAAGATTGGGAGGTGGCAGGTGCAGTTATGGGAAATAAGGGTGATTTTGTGGGTGTTGGGGCTCGGCTTGAGGGGTGGGGGAAGAGAGACAGAGACAGAGAGGCGGTGGGCGTTTTGAGAAATTTTTTTGGTGTGGATGAGGTGGTGGTGGAGAGAGAGAGAGAGAGAGAGAGAGAGAGAATAGCTGTCTGAGTTGTGTTTAGGTGGGGTTGGAATGGTGGTGGTGATGGCGGCTTTGGGTTGGGTGAGTGGCTGTCCCATATTTCTTTTTTATTTAATATTTTCTTTCTTTTTCTTTTTTCTTTCTAAAAGAATGATTTCTTCAATTTATAAAACATTTTTAGTGTACAAATAAATTATTTAATCCACATAGCATGCCACATCAGCAATTTAACAGAAAAAAGGACGAAAGCTAACGGCAGGGACCAATTTGATGTACAGGCATTAACTTTAAGGACCATTAATGTCACAAAAAACCTTAAAGATGACATGTGATAATTTTGTAAACCTCATGGACCATTTGTGATAGAAAGCCACATGACAATACTCTTTTTTCCCAATTTTTTAAAAAGGAAATAGTATAGACGTATGGCTATACTCTTTTTCCTAATTTTATTAAAAAAAAGAAATAGCATAGCCGACCGGCTATACTGGCCCCAATTTTTTTTAAAGAAATAGTATATCCGTGCTGCTATACTCGGTTTTTTCCAATGTTTCCAAAAACAAAATACTATAGCCGTACTGCTATACCAAATTAATATTTCAATAATACATCCTTGTTTTGTAACCGTCTTAAGGACTCGGTAAAATTCATGTTTTTTTTAAAAGTGAACATACAATACTCGAATTGAACGTGTACATACATATTTTTCATGTTTAATACACATATTTATTACACAATTCACGTATTATATACATAATTATCACATATTATTGAATACAAATAATATATATTAAAAAATTATATAGTGGCAGAACTTTTAAGTTGCAACTTGCCAAAATTTTGGCCAAAAAAACACGTACGTATTTTACTCGTATAGCCTCTCTGTTATACCAAATCAATATCTATAAAGTATAAACTAATGCAATTAGGAGGGTCTTTTTTACATATTTGTTGTTATTAATTAGTATAGCCGCAGCGGCTATACCATTGAAATATAATGTATTTAAATAGTATAGCCGGGCGGCTGTACTACGGTGTTTTACAAAAAATAGTATAGCCGACCGGCTATACTCGTTTTATCTAATTTTTTTTACACAGAAAAAGTATAGCCGAATGGGCTACACTCGTTTTTTCTAATTGTTTTTAAAAAAGCAATAGTATAGCCGTACGGCTATACTGGGTTTTTTCCAATTTTTTTTTTAAAGAAATACGATAGCCACACAGCTATACTGGGGTTTTTCCAATTTTTTATAAGAAATAGTATAGCCGGGCAGCGATACTAGGTTTTTTCCAATGTTTTCAAAAACAAAATACTTTAGCCAGACTGCTATTCCAAATTAATATTTCAATAATACATCCTTATTTTGTAACCATCTTAAGGACTAGGTAAAATTCACGTTTTTAAAAAAAGCAAACGTACAATACTCATATTGAACATGTACATACGTACTTCATAACAATATTTTTAATAACATGTACACACTAGTGTTTACCTTATTATATCATTGAATATATATCCCCTGCAGTTTCAGACGAGACTACTTCTATTGTTTTGTGGTTGTTGACCGTATCATATATGAATTATATAGAGGTTATATAGCTTGAAATTCAATGGTTGTCTGGTTGTTCAACTCAAATAAAAGTCAATCTAAGCAATCGATTATTTAAAGCTGAATTGGTTGGGAGGGGGATTTAAATAAAGCAGTGTGTAGCATAATGGAAGAATCTTAGCCTCTGCACTAGTTCTTTCTATAAAAGTCACAAAAGGTGGACAAAAATTAGGTTAGTGAATTTATAATGCTCTTTTTTACCCTCTGCACTAGTTCTTTTTGTGAGTGCAAAGAAAATTGTAACCAAAAGCCCAATGTGACACATTTTTCCTGAAGAGATGACCACGTGAGTAGGGACAGATCTAGGATTTCAAAATGACATGGGCTAAATTTATCTTACATACCAATTGAAAACTTAACGGTACGAGTAAATTTCATTGATAATAAAAAAATACAAAGGGGGACATAATGACCCTAAAATTTCATTGATACTTCATAAACCCTAAATAATCCCCAAAATTTCAAAAAAAAAAAAGAAGAAGATGAAGAATTGAAGATTACCTTAGTTTGCTTAATTAAGTATGAGGACATGCATAATTTTCTTTTTTGTCGAAGAGCAGGAGTTAGCCGCTAGCAGATGGTTTGCTACTGCGCAAGAGATAGAGGGAATTCTTTCTTCTTTTTTTAGGTAAAGGAGAGAGGGAATGTCTCTGCCTAGTGTAGTGATTTTGGAATAGATGGGCACATTAGCGGGATAAGTTAATAACTGTGGGGTTTAGTTCTTTTTTTTGGTGAAAAAAGGGGGAACAGCCCCAAAAGAAAAAACACAAAGGCTAGGGAACACAGATCATCCGGGGCTTAGCAGCCCCCAGCAAATCATCATTAAAACAAGAACTGATCCACTCAGGAACCTCATCAAAGAACCAGGCTCCAATATCCATATTATGGCTCCAATTTGCCAAACACTCTGCAGCAACATTCCTTTCTCTGTAGATGTGAGAGAGCTCAACAGCTTCAAACTTTCTCATCAAGTGAACACAGGAAGCAATTAAACTAGCTAAGGGGTGAAGACAGTTGTGGGCCTGTTGTTCACAAGTTGAACAGCAGTCATAGAGTCCATTTCAATGGAGATTTTAGGGACCCTTTTCTCCACGGCAAGGTGTAAACCAAAGAATAAGCCCCAGAGCTCAGCTAGAATTTGACCCATCCCCAAGTTGACAGCAAATCCCCCTAAGTTGACAGCAAATCCCCCTATCCAATCTCCAAGGGAATTTCGTATGATTACACCAGCACCAATACTACCAGTATTACCCTGCGAGATCCATCAACATTTAACTTTAACATACCATTCAAGGGGGGCTTCCAAGCTAACATAACCTGCATTTGATCCCTTTGGGGGGTTTTAGAAGGATCAGCCTAGTCCTTAGTGGGATTAGTTAATAATATTTTATTTGGGTGATCAGCTTAGTCCTAGTAGGATTAGTTAATAATATTTTATTTGGATGACCTAGGCTAGAGTATTAATTTAGTCTTTAAAAAAACAAGTTGCTTGGGCTTTAGCCCAGGTTAGCATGCTAGTGGGTACGTTGAGTTAATCTTTTGGCCGGCAAGATCACACATTATCAGCTAATTGTCATCAAAAAACAAAACAGTGGTCCCTCTAGTCACCCTTGAGAAGATGATGTATATCAATAATTGAATTGCAAAGTAGAGATCTTTAATTACTTAATGGTTTTTCTCAGTATGTGGATTGTTCTAAGGCCGGCACACGTGTGTGGGTGGTATGTAAAGCAGGTTGAAGTGTACACTTTTACCAAAGAGATGTTTTTCTACTATTTTTTGGCACAAGCAGAAGTTTGTACCGAAAGCAACTTCCCTCCGCTATTATTTGCCCCTGTTTTTTGGTTCATACGGCGTCGACAGCATTATCAATACAAAATCTATCCTTCAACAAAAGAACGGACGTCCTGCACTGAGAAATCATGCTGTGTTTTGACACTTATATTGTGCATCTTGTAGAACAAGGAGCAGCTGAGTGTGAGAGTGAGTGTATTGGATTATTCACAAAGCCAATAGTATCTCTGCTGTGTATATGTATTGGATTATTGTTCATCTAGTAGAAAAAGGATCAGCTGAGTGTGAGACGTTATACTCTAAGACTCTCTGCATATTCTTTATCTTTAGCTCTCTCTCTCACTTAGTTTGAGCATGACTAACCATCCATGTCCACAAAATGGTGACAAAGAAAAAAGGGAAAACATGGAGAGAAGAAAAGAGGAGCTACAAGCTACAATTGAGAAGCAGGATGACCGTGTAAACCATCTTCAAACGAGTGCCTTCAACCTTGCAAACTACTACATTGTCTTTCAAGGAGTTATTTTGGGGACTATCGTCAACGCCACCACAGCCCTCCGATGCTCAGATCGTTGGTTCCTTTTCAGCCTCTCTCTAATAGCAGCCATACTTAATCTGGTTTCATTGCTTGTAATTGGAGGCAATTATAAAAGAAGCGTCATGCAGAGACACCATACCAAGAGTGCGCACATTAAATTGGAAAACGATCTGGGGAAGCTAGAAACTGCAGCTTCAGATCACGGGCTCAAAACTAATATATTATCATACTGGCAGTCGACAAAAATTGAAGCTTCAGGGCATGTTACTTGTCAAGATCCTACAACTGTTGAAATTAAGGATGAACCGGAACAAAGGCAGATCAGGACGCGAGTCGTGCCGGTTGATAATCTTCACAAACAGCTGCGTGATTTCTACTTTCTACTTTGCATGGGTCTCTTTGTATCCTTTGCCGTCATAGTGGTTGTGGGTTGCTGGACCATTCCTTGCAAGAAAGCTCTTCAATGCATACGCCCCGTATCCAGCACTGAGAAATGCATTAGGGTTTGTGAAGGTGCCAAGTGTATGAGCATGTGCACCGAATAGTAGAGCCTCCAAGAGTTCTAGCTTTGAGCTGGGGTTATCCAAGTTGATTGGTACCAGCTTACGTTGAATTTGATGTTTTCTTTCTCATAGATTGGTAATATATATATAATAATAATAATAAAGCTTACTATATTATTTAATCTGCAATGGTTTATATGATTTTCTGGGTCAACAGATTTTACAAATAAGAATGAATATGACTTTCTGGGTATTATGAAAGAATTAGGCCTCAGAAAAGATAAGATTCTGATTACTTTAGGCATGAAGGAGTGTAATTATAATCTTCAGGCTAGGACAATTTCAACTTATCACAATCTAACAAGGCTATAACCATAAGAGTTGAAATAGTGGAAAGATGATCATGCACAATCTAGGGTGGTCTATATTCTACCACTCATCATGTGGCATGCATGATCAACAGCCCTACAAGTCTTTTGTTTCTTACTTGTAGTATTTCATATTTATTTTTCATGACTGAGATCCAACTAAGCAAGTTTCTGTCACAAACTTATTATGTGTTAGATTATACATATGGGGTTGTATTAAATCCTTCTATTCTTACAAAATTGTAAGAATAGAAAAGCTACAGCTGCCAATTCTAGCCATCATCCAACTCTAGTGTTAAAGCCTTGTACCTTTTCTATTTCAATCAATAAAATAAAACTACTTTCTTACTCTTTCAAAAGTTTTCCTTTCCAAGTCAAACTATTGTCCTAAACACTACTAACCAACTATTCTCTAAATATCTTCTCCCATAAACTAACACAATCCTTTTGTTTTATGTACAGTTTGACCACATACTGCATATCGAACCAACAGGAGAAAGTCTTGTAGTTGTGTGAGAGAGGGCAGCAGATTCTGAAGTACTTTCTTCCTTAATGGACCTGTGTATCCTCAGCCGACTGAATTTTTACGAGAACAAACACAAAATTAACCAAATTAAACAACATTTAATCTTCTCACTGTGATTAAATAAACTGACGAAAACAAAATTAGCCAAATGTGTTGGCTGGAAGCTTTTTGGTTGGGTTGTGCTCTTTGGGTCTGGCTGTTTCGTAATTTTGAGAATTATGGGTTTTCATTTCTTCTTGTTATATCAAGACCAGTCTCAAAGAAAAGTCCGTTTTCAATTTCTAGTATGAATCATCCCACTATAAAGCCCAGCTCTGACATTTGAACCGGGCGGTTCAATTTTACGGAGCCTATTACATGAAAATTTTGGACCAGCCCCATAATCTGAAAGACGGCTACTCTTGTGCTTGGCACTTTTCATGGTTCATACACGACTTGACCGCAAAAAGGACGAGTTGCATTATATATTGAAGAAAAAAACTCAAAAAGTAGCTTCCTCTTTGGTTAGTGTATATTGTTTTGTATTTTGAATTTCAAATACTTGTTAGCTTCCTCAACACTAGGAATTGTATGTAATTCTGAATTCATGTACATCTTATTGTCGTTCATGAATACAAGCAAGCACATGGTGGAGAATGTGTGCCTTTGAATCATATTTGCCACTCTTTAGTGGTGTCGAAATCTGGGTGGGTACAGTGGCGGATCCATGATTCTTATGTTGTAGGGTCATAGTGTAAAGTTCCGAATTTTCTTTTAGATGAAAATAACATTGAAAAATTAACTTATGTCACTTTCATTCCTAATCAACTAATGAAAACACAAAACCATAATAAATTAATCAAAACACAAATAAAAAAGACTAATAATTTAATGAAAACACAAACCCTAATCAAATATAAAAGAAAACCCTAATAAATTAATATCAAAACACAAACCTTAATCAATTAATGAAAATACTATCAATAAACTATTAATCAAAGCACAAATCTCATCCAATAAACCATAATTTCAATTTCAATTGAATTAAAAACTTCATATATTATTTGTTTTGATTCTTCTTGTATTGGTCTTCCTCATGAGTCATGGCTTCATCATATAATTTTATTTTCCTTATAAAAAAGAAAAGAAAAGAAATTCAAAAATATAATTTATCTTTGATGTCACTAAGCATAACTCTGGGACCCAGTTGGAAATCGTTTTTAATTTCAAGAAATAAGTAGGATATCAAATTAAAAAATAATAATAAATAAAAGAAGAAAATAGAGGAGATGTTGACGTTGGACAGCTACCTATGTTGGCGTAATTTACCTAGAATCGCACTCTCAGAAGCCAACCCAAGCCAAGGAACGAAGGAGGAGAGAGAGAGAGAGAGAGATAGAGAGCAAGAGCAGAGTTTTACTTCGAATTTGTTTTTTTTAGCGACTGGACCAAAACGAAGGAGTTTTAAAAAAAAGGGTTAATTTACGGAGATGAATCATGCATGTTAAAGTAATTTATGGAGATGATCAAAAGCCCAATGTGACACATTTTCCCTAGTGAAGAGATGACCCCAAATGACGAGCATCTCCAAGTTTTCAAACCCATAAAGAAAACTTCAGCACTACGTGCGTTAATCTTTTGGCCGGCAATCACATTATCAATTGCTAATTGTCATCAAAGACAAAATAGTGGTCCCTCCACTAGTCACCCTTTAGTAACAGGGGAAGTTTCCCTTTCAATGGTAAACTTTGCCAAAGAGATGTTCTCACTTTCCAATATAGAGAAGCAGAAGTTTGTTTGTACCGAGAGCAACTTTCCTCCCCTACGTACCAAATCCGTCCTCCATTTTTTGTGTTGATACGTCGTCGACAACATTATCAATAGAAAATCAGTCCTTTAACAAAGAACGGACGTCCTGCATTGAGAAGTCTTGCTTTACTTTAAGTCTTTTGTTGTAGAATGAGTGTGAGAGTGAGTTTGGATTATTCAAAAAGCCAACAGTATCTCTGTGTATATAAGTTGTATGGAGGAGGAGGGGACTTTACTCTAAGACTCTCTGCATTCTTATATCTTTAGCTCTCTTAGTTTAAGTATGGTTAATCATCCATGTCCACCCA
This sequence comes from Prunus avium, assembly GCF_002207925.1. The sequence continues at coordinate 46,745 of NW_018923761.1, forward strand.
ATGGTGACAATGAAAAAAAAGAAATCATGGAGAAAAGAAAACAGGAGCTGCAAACTACAATTGAGAAGCAGATCGATCGTGCAAATGAACTTCAAACGAGTGCCTTCAACCTTGCAAACTACTACTTCGTCTTTCAAGGAATTATTTTGGGGGTTATAGTCACTGGTACCACAGCGCTGCGATGCTCAGATCGCTGGTTCCTTTTCAGCCTCTCTCTAATAGCAGCCATACTCAACTTGGTTTCATTGCTTGTAATTGGAGGCAATTATAAAAGAAGCGTCTTGCAGAGAAACCGAACCAAGACTGAGCGCAATAAATTGGAAAGTGATCTGGAGAAGCTAGAAACTTCACATTCAGATCATGGGCTCCAAAGTAACATATTATCGTACTGGAGTTCAATAAAAATAGAAGCTTCAGGGCAGGTTACTTGTCAAAATCCTACAACTGTAGAAATTAAGGATGAACCGGAACAAAGGCAGGTTGTACCTGTTGATAATTATCAAAAAAAGCTGCATGATTTCTACTTTCTACTTTGCATGGGTCTGTTTATATGCTTTTCCGTCATCGTGATTGTGGGTTGCTGGACCATTCCTTGCAAGAAAGCTCTTCAATGCATACCCCCCATATCCAACACTGAGAACTGCATCAGGGTATGTGAAGGTGGCAAGTGTATGAGCATGTGCACCGAATACTAGAGCCTTCACCAGTTCTAGCTTCGAGCTAGCGTTATCCAAGTAGATTGGTACAATAAAGTTTATGTTGAATTTGGTGTTTTCTTCTCCTATATATTGGCACCATATATGATATAAAGCTTACCATGTTTTCATGTACTAAATAAAGTGTTACAAATAGTCCCGGGTCTCCATGTTTGTATGTGTTCCTTCTACTCTGATCTATTGCTTTCTTATCCTTGTTTTTCGGTTCGTTCTATGTAAAATCAATGGTTGTTTGTATGAAATTCCTCAGTAACTAGATGGTGTGATAGGCCACAGCGATTCAGTAGCTACTATCTAAGCAACATAACAATTTACTTCAACCTTCTCTATCTCAGCCACCAAAAGTTCAATATCCATCAAGGAATAATAGGTACAATATTATTTACGCGCTAACACTTAGCAGAAAGATGAAATAGGCACTAGTATACCGATGATGAGATAAAACAATTTACATACGTTTGGTGTATGCATGTGCTGCCAAATTTAATTTAGTCAAGTTCGTCGACCAAAGAAAATACAATCTCCATGTGCTGGCACCTGGGAGCTTTCGTCGTCTAATTTGTCCCAACTGTATATAATGGTGTGGAACTGGCTTCAGACCCAACTGTATTATGAGAGAGGCCAGGTTCCGAAAACTTTCTTCCTTAATGGACCTGTATCCTCTGCCGACTGAATTTTTACCAGAAGAATCACAAAACTAGTCAAATTATTAATCTTCTAACTATGATCAAACAAATTGAAGACACCCAATCTTTCTTATAAACAGTAAAATTATTCACAAGAGCAATCCATGTGTGTGTGTATATATATATATATACATATATTTCCCCAAAATAAATATAGCCACAGATGCAACAGCTGAAAATGGAAGAAAGAGAAGGACGTGAATGTTGAGCTTTTAAAGATGCTAAAATAGCGGAGAAAAAAAAAATTAAACATTCTCAAAATTAAGAAAAATATTGTCTTTTTTTTGGTAAATCCAAGAAAATGGAAGACAGATAATGTCCAATTTCCAAATATCCAATTATTTGGTATTGGTGTTTATTAAAAACGACCCCTACCTTTAATTTGCCAAAAAGAAAACGAAAGTCCAACAAGATTTCTTTTTTTCTTTTTTCTTTTTAAAAAAGCATAATTAAGTAGAGCTCTTACTATTCATGGTTGCGACTCTGGTTTCTATCATCTCCGTTGGTTTTGCAGTTTTTTTGAGTTGTAATAATTACATCAATTCTTTGTGAGTTTGGTTTTTATTTTTTATTTTGTTGTCTCAGTATAATTAAAGTTTGTGTTGAATTCAATTTATGTGGTGATTTTGAATTTCTTTTTTGTTAAGACTTTTATTTATGTATAGAGATGCATTTGAGGACAAGGCACATTACATTCCTTGACTAGGTGTATCTTTCTAGTGTAAGTTCTGCCCAGCCGGCTTGCAAGGTCCGTGCATGGTTACGGTTGATACATTCGCTTGCATGATTGGCGTGTGACAACTGTTGATGTGAACTATCAATTAATCAAGGAGATTTATTTCCTTGATTAATTAGGGGATTTACTTTCTTATTTTATATAGTTGACATATCCTTGTATAATTAAGAGATTTACGCATTGTGAGTTTGTGGGCAGAGTTTTGTTGTCGCCATCAATTTTTTGGCTGGGCAGAGGTTTTGTCTCCATCAATAAGCATGTGTGCTATTGTCTTGGAAGCATATGTGGTATTTTTGAGAAGCATATAAAAATTTTGCACTTAATTTTTTTTTCTCTCTTGCTATTACTTATGATTAATGTTGAGATGTTTGATGTTGTTGTTGGTATGTTAATTAAAAGCCCTTTTATATTTTATTTATAAAAAAAGCCCTTCTATATTTTCTTTCGAAAAAAAAGCCCTCAACACATTATTTATAGGTTATCTTTTATTATGTTGGATCACAATCGGAATCCCAAGAGAACATACTATTCATAGGGTAAACTTTTGTTGTTGGTATATTATCTTCTAAGCCTCGATGGGTAAACTTTTTAGATTTAATTAGTATTGTTTTGTGTTGAATTCAATTTATGTGGTGATTTTGAATTTCTTTTTTGTTAAGACTTTTATTTATGTATAGAGATGCATTTGAGGACAAGGCACATTACATTCCTTGACTAGGTGTATCTTTCTAGTGTAAGTTCTGCCCAGCCGGCTTGCAAGGTCCGTGCATGGTTACGGTTGATACATCCGCTTGCATGATTGGCGTGTGACAACTGTTGATGTGAACTATCAATTAATCAAGGAGATTTATTTCCTTGATTAATTAGGGGATTTACTTTCTTATTTTATATAGTTGACATATCCTTGTATAATTAAGAGATATTCTCCCAATTGTTTACTGTATCTATTTCCTTTTAAAGCACTCATGTAAACTTCTATATATATCTCCTTATGAAGAAGAATACAATCAACCTAAAGTATTCAAACCACATTCATATTTTAGCAACAACAACTTTTTGTAGACTTTTCTTACACGATATTGTGTCGTTGAAATTTCTTTTCTTTTTTTGGGTGAACAAGCAAAACTTCATTGAGACGAAAGAATGCCCAAAGAAGTGGAAAAAGCAAGCAGAGGATCTAAAAGCTTCTGGTATTGTCTCAGCTATAGGGTCAAAGAATTGACATATCCTTGTATAATTAGGAGATATTCTCCCAATTGTTTACTGTATTTATTTCCTTTTAAAGCACTCATGTAAACTTCTATATATATCTCCTTATGAAGAAGAATACAATCAACATTTAACTTTGGCCTTTTAGCCCTTCAATCGGGCCACATTTAGCCCAGCTTTGGCCTATGCCAAATTTTTTGTGGGCCCCATGCATGTGCTTTTGAAGAAGATAAATTATCAAGTGTGGGCAAGAGCACGAATCATCTCGTGCAAATGCATATCCAACAGCCAACAATAAAAGCGTTGACGTCATCAATATATTTTTAAAAGTTTTTAAAAACATTTTCAATTCGTGTTGTTTAAGAAAAATTTATAAAAAATTATTGGTCATGACCTACCTTTGGAGGTTAGACATTGAAACCCAACTTTTTAAATAATTTTTTTAAAAAAATGTGGTCACCTTTTTAAATGTTTTCAATTCGTCAAAAAATTATAAAAAAATTACTGGTTATGATTGTTGGAGGTTAGACCATTGAAACCCATCTTTTTTATTAAAAAAATAAATTTTATTTATTTATAAATATGGTCACATTTTTAAATGTTTTCAAGTGTTGTTTAAAAAAAATTATAAAAAATTCTTGGTCATGTAATATTGTCTCTAAATAGTAGTTTAATTAAATTAAACAATACATAGTTGTGGAATGTATGAGTGTTGTACCATAGTTTTTCTCAAAATAATAAAATATGAAAGACCCTAAAATATAGCCCTGCATGGCTGGAGATGGAAAAATTTAGCCCTGTACTATTCTTTAAAAAATTAATATTTTGGAGGGCTAAATATTTAGCCCTGACTACATTTAGCCTTATAATTGGAGATGGCTTTAAAGCTTATACCTTAGCTCTTTTCTCTACTCTCTAGGCGAAAAGAAGAAGCATCTCAAAATTTTCAGACCCATAAAGAAAACTTGAGAACCAGCCAGCCGCGTTAATCTTTTGGCAGGCAGCCAACATCACATTATCAGTTGAAATGACTGAATTAGACTAGAGATCTTGAATTATTTTAATTGTTTCCTCCGTGAATTGTTTTAAGCCACATATGCTCAAAGCTTTTGTGTGCGGGTGATCTGTAAAGCAAAAGGAGGTTGAAGCGTAATCCTTTTCAAGTGTAAACTCTGCCAAGGAGATGTTCTCACGTTTCAATGGAGAAGCATTAAGCTTGCACTTAGAGCAACTTTCCTCCGTTATGTTTTTTTCTCTGTTTTTTGTGTTGATTTGGTCCACAACATCATCAATACAAAATCCGTCCTTTAACAATGAATGGAAATCGTGCCTTTTTTGTTTTGTCCAAGGTAGAAAGAGGAAGGGGGTTACCTTACCTCATACGTTTTTTGTCTAACAATGAATGGCACTACAAAACATACACAGCAACATACACAACATTGACTTTTGTTGTGTATGTTGGATAATAATGTTGAGCTGAGTGTGAGAGTCAGTGAGTGTATTGGCATATTCAAAAAGCCAACAGAAGTATCTCTGTATTTATAAGTTGTATGGAGGAGGAGGAGACTTGAATTATGCTAAACTCCTTGCATTCTTATCTTTAGCTCTCTTAGTATGAGTATGGTTAATCATCCATGTCCACCAAATGGTGACAAAGAAAAGAGAGAAAACATGGAGAAAAGAAAACAGGAGTTGCAAACTACCATTGAGAAGCAGGATGATAAAGTACGTCAACTTCAAACGAGCGCCTTTATCCTTGCAAACTACTACGTACTTCGTCTTTCAAGGAATTATTTTGGGGGCTATCGTCACTGCCACCACAGCGCTCAGATGCTCAGATCGCTGGTTCCTTTTCAGCCTCTCTCTGATAGCAGCCATACTCAACTTGGTTTCATTGCTTGTAATTGGAAGCAATTATAAAAGAAGCGTCATGCAGAGACACCAAACCAAGAGTGAGCTCATTGAATTGGAAAGTGATCTGAGCAAGCTAGAAACTTCACCTTCAGATCAAAGGCTCAAAACTAAAATATTAACCTACTGGGATACGACAAAGATTCAACATCCAGAGGTTGCTTCTCAACATCCTACGACCGTAGAAATTAAGGATGAACCGGAAGGAAGGCATAGAAGGAGGGTCATTCCCGTTGTTACAAATCATCTACGTGAGTTCTACTTTGTACTTTGCATGGGTCTATTTATAATCTTTGCCGTCATTGTGATTATGGGTTGCTGGACCATTCCTTGCAAGAAAACTCTTCAATGCACACCCCCAATATCGAACGCCAACGGTGACAAATGTATTAGGGTTTGTGAAGGTGCCAAGTGTATGAGCATCTGCGCCCAATTCTAGGGCTTCAAGTTCAACAGTTCTATATAGCTTTGAGCTAGGGTTATCCAAGTAGATTGGAACGACCATAAAGTTTAACGTATTTTGATGCTTGTCATTTAATCTGTAATGGTTTATATGTTTTTGTGCTTGTATACATATTTTACAAATAAGACTTTCTGGGTGTTATTAAAGAATCAGGCCTCATATAAAAGATAAGATTCTAATGAATATAGGCCTTCAGCACAGAAAATAAAAAAAGTTGCCTTTTCTGCTTGTAACTCATATTTTCTTACTTCCATATTATCATATTTATTTTTCGTGGCACACCTTTGTGCACCGCCAAGCTGCGCTACCAGCAGGGCCGGAGCCACACTACTATGGTATAAGCCACAGTTCTCCTAGCCACGGTAGTTGAAGACATTTGCGCTAAAAACTCCTAAAGTTCTCTTCCTCTTTTGTTTAAAGCTTTGTGAATTTTTTATTTTTCTCAAATTTTTTATTTTGTATGAGTTGGGTACCTTAATATTGCGCTTCACGAACTATTTTCTTTTTTCTTTTCTCTATTGGAATATAAATTTTTAATTTTTAAATCTTTAATTGTGTAGATTATGAAATTAGTATTTAACCAATTTAAAATATGAAATTCATGATAATTATGAAGAGAATACAAGTTTTATGAAGGGCCCCCTCTAATGTGAAATCCTGGCTACCAGCCACACTATCATCAATTCCCTATGAGAATGTAAAGGTGAAAATGTCCCACATTGGAAAGTTATAAAACCTTGCAAGGGCTTATAAAGAGTTGGGCTACTCCCCTTCGTTGTACATCGGTTTTGAGGTGGAACCTCAATTGCCTTCATTTCCTTCTAATGTGAGCAACCTGAGCATGACAATCAATTTGGCAACACACTAAATATTTTTAAAACACATGAAAGACATTAAGCTTTTTTTTTTTTTCTTCAAGATTTAGAAATATAGCCACTTGAGGTTTCCTTGATCACTTCACAAACCCTGTTGAGATTCCTCTTGCAGTACTCAAATCCCCTTCTAGATTCCTCAAGCAGTGCTCAAATACCCCTCGAGTGGTTAAAATTCTAAAAGTCCTAAAAGGTGGACATAGATTAGGTTTAACACTCTTTTTTAGCCTCTACACTAGTTATATATGTTGAGTACAGAGAAAATTGTAAAACAATCAATTTGGTGGGTGAACTCAAGCATATATATGTTGATCTGAGTTCATCAATTGAAGATAAATCATATATCATATAAAAGTGTACTTCGATTTGTTTAAGCACAGCGAAAATTCTAAACACATATATCGATCCATTGACTTGATACTTGTTAATTTCAGATGCAATAAATCATTTACATAAGATCAATTGCATGTTCAAGTACTTTAAAAAGATGACCAAAAGCCCAATGACCCCAAATGAAGAGCATCTCCAAGTTTTCAAACCCATAAAGAAAACTTCAGCACCACGTGCGTTAATCTTATTCGGCCAGAAAAATCACAAAATCAATTGATAATTGTCACCAAAGACAAAAATAGTGGTCCCTCCACTAGTCACCCTTGAGAAGATGATATATCAAATAATTGAATTACAGAGTAGAGATCTTCAATTGTTTTAAGCTTTTGTGTGTGGATAATATGCGTTGAGGTGTACTAACAGGGAAGTTTTCCCTTTCAACGGTCTACACTTTGCCAAAGAGATGTTCTCACTTTCCAATAAACAAGCAGAAGTTTGTACCGAGAGCAACTTTCCTCCGCTTTTTTTTTTTTTTCGGGGTTCATACGGCGGTCGACAGCATTATCAATACAAAATCCGTCCTCGATTATATGTGTTGATACGGTGTCGACAACATTATCAGTACAAAATCTGTTATTTAACAAAGAACGGACGTCCTGAACTGAGAAGACTTGCTTTACTTTGAGTCTTTTGTTGTGTATAGAATCAGGTGCAGGTGCAGCTGAGTGTGAGAGTGAGTGTATTTGGATTATTCAAAAAGCCAACAGTATCTCTGTGTATATAAGTTGTATGGAGGAGGAGGGGACTTTACTCTAAGACTCTCTGCATTCTTATCTTTAGCTCTCTTAGTTTAAGTATGGTTAACCAGCCATGTCCACCAAATGGTGACAATGAAGAAAAAGAAAACATGGAGAAAAGAAAAGAGGAGCTACAAGCTGTAATTGAGAAGCAGGACGATCGTGTAAACCATCTTCAAACGGGTGCCTTCAACCTTGCAAACTACTACTTCGTCTTTCAAGGAATTCTTTTGGGGGCTATGTTGTGAATTTTTTGCAAGCGCACAATCCGCACAAGTAATATAGAAGTAAGTAGAGTGTCGTTCCCACGAAGACTGTAATTTCTTATTAATTACCAATTATGATTAATTCAAAAGTTTATCTGAACAATTGATTAAGAAGATTGATTGATTTAAGTAACCTAAATCAATTATGAAAAATAGCAATTTAATTAATGATAGAAAATTAAGATGATGAGACACTAGAGCATCCGATTTCACCATAACCAATTCCACTTAATTCTTATAGCTAATTAACCCTAATTACTATCCATTTTGACAGTTGGTTTCTCCTAATTCATTCGATATCCCCTCTCGGGCTCAACCAAAAGTATTCTTAATTAACAACCCATTCTCTCTCAAGCAACAGATTTAGAAAATCAAGAACCCATTAAGTTCTATGAGAACCTGCAAGAAAACTGCATGAGTCATGTTAGTCCCTCTCGGGCACTCATTCAAGACATGGTATTTGTTACAAGAAGCAAACACCAAACATCTCCTCTCGGTCTCCGCTTGGATCATCAAATCAATTAAATATTGGCCAGATATTCAAAGCATTAAGAACAGTAACAAATACTCAACATGGAATAGTAATAAGAAATTAATACAACTATAAAAATTAAGTATTCATGGTTAGGCTACATCATAGCCCTAGCAAGGAAAATTAGTTCATGACAAAAGAAAATATAAACAAGAGAATTATTGCCATAAAACCGATTTGGCCAATGGACTTGATCTTCGAAATCTCCACAAGAACACCTTCGAAAGCTCCTCAAGTAGTGCAACAACAAATTCTTGGCTCTCTCTGATATTTCTTTGAGTGTATGATAGTTGTATATGGGAAGATGATGGTATGAAGAGATCTTAGGGTGACATATATAGTGTAAAACAACTAAACCCTACTTTTAAAATTTATGGAAAAACTCTCCTAAAGTAAAACAAAATCCCAAACAATTAAGGAAACAAATTAGGAAAGAATCCTTCTTTGACTGGGAAACACGGCAGCCAACTTGCACGCACGTTTTAGGGTCGATCCACTTCCTAGTAAATTCTGGAAAAATATGAGAAACGTAGCTTTATCTCTAAGCTTTCCAAGCATATATTACACGCCACTAGGAAAAATCGGAAAGGTCTTCAAATCTTCAATCTTCAACAGCAGTGCAGTTCTGACGGGATTTCAACTTAGGCTGTCTTGACTTGCAAGTCTGGAGCATTTGGCTTGGTAGAAAATTATGAAACTTTGACGCAATGATCTTCAATGTCTTAGCTTTCTTCTCCAATTGGCCTTGCGCTAAAATTCATTCGAAAAGTCAATTTTCAGTTGAAATCCTTCCAAGAGCGCAGAATCGCTGAAAATAAGGAAAGTAAGGTAATAATGCTCTTTTTAATTAACTTTCCCTACAAAAACCAAATAAAAGAGGTATAAAAATATAGGAAATAATACATTTATCAGGCTATCATCACTGCCACCACAGCGCTCCAATGCTCCGATCGTTGGTTCCTTTTCAGCCTCTCTCTAATTGCAGCCGTACTCAACTTGGTTTCATTGCTTGTAATTGGAAGCAATTATAAAAGAAGTGTCCTGCAGAGACACCAAACCAAGATTGAGCAAAATAAATTCGAAAGTGATCTGGTGAAGCTAGAAACTTCACCTTCAGATCATGGGCTCAAAAGTAACATATTATCGTACTGGACTTCAACGATAATAGAAGCTTCAGGGCAGGTTGCTTCTCCAGATCCTACAACTGTAGAAATTAAGGATGAACGGGAACAAAGGCAGATCTGCAAGGGGGTTGTGCCGGTTGATAATCATCATAAACAGATGCGTGATTTCTACTTTCTACTTTGCATGGGTCTGTTTATATGCTTTTCCGTCATCGTGATTGTGGGTTGCTGGACCATTCCTTGCAAGAAAGCTCTTCAATGCATACAGCCCATATCCAACACTGAGAACTGCATCAGGGTATGTGAAGGTGGCAAGTGTATGAGCATGTGCACAGAATACTAGAGCCTTCAACAGTTCTAGCTTTGAGCTAGCGTTCTCCAAAGTAGATTGGTACAATAAAGTTTATGTTGAATTTGGCGTTTTCTTCTCATAGATATTGGTACCACATATAATATAAAGCTTACCATATTTCTTGTACTAAATAAAGTGTTAACACTAACAAATAGCAGGCCCGGCGCTGAGATTTTCAAGGCCCGGGGCAACCCCAAAAATGGACCATATATATACAACACAAGAAAAATCTATGTGGATGTAGAATATTATAAAATGAGATCTGCATAATATCATTTATTTTATATATATCTCTATATAAGAAAGGATCAAAAACGAAAAAGAAAATGAGAAATGTATCTCTACATAGTATTATAAAATGAGATGTATCTATGTGGTTTTTTATATATATCTCTACATAATATTATAAAATGAGAGATGTATATAAAAGCTTTGGAGTACTAAAAAAGAACCTGCTTGTTTTATATACATCTCTCTATAAGAAACGATGGAAGACCCAAAAAAGAAAAGAAAAGAAGCATTGAACTACTAAAAAGAACTACTCTCGTATGAAGTTATCACTTTGGCCAGCACTTTACCCCTTACGGGCCGACCCGGTGTGATCGGGGATTAGTCTGGGTTGTAGTTAAGGCTTAAAGGTGCCACTCATAGTTGGGGCCCATCCAGGACCACCTCGTGGTTCAGACAAAAAAAAAACTACTAAAAAGAACTTACATTCTTGAAGACCAAAAAAAAATGCAAAAGAAATGAAACGCAATATGCTGGGATTCGAACTTGGGAAGAACTTGAATTAAATACTAGGCGAACCAACACCGCTGGCATTACTTTATGTCAATATTTTTTTATTTTATTTATATAACCGTTGAATATGACCTGACAATGACAAAAATAAAAAATAAAAATTTGGGGCCCTCCCTTGAGCCAGAGCCCAGGGCGGTCGCACTTCCTACCTTGGCTCAGGGCCGGGCCTGACAAATAGTCCTGGGTCTCTATGTTTGTATGTGTTCTACTATATATTGCTTTTTTATCTTTATTTTTCGGTTCGTTCTATGTAAAATCGATGGTTATTTGTATGAAATTGCTCAGTAACTAGATGGTGTGATAGGCCACAGCGATTCAGTAGCTACTATCTAAGCACCATTCATAACTATTTACTTACAGCCTGCTCTCAGCCACCAAAACGTTCAATATCCATCAAGGAATAGGTACAACACTATTTACGCTAATATTTAACAGAAAGATCAAATAGGCACCTTACCGATGATGAGATAAACAATTTACATATAGGTTTTGGTGTATGCATGTGCCAAATTTAATTTAGTCGACCAAAGAAAATACAATCTCCATGTGCTGGGACCTGGGAGCTTTCGTCGTCTAAGTTTGTCCTTTAACGAGAGAAAGTCTTGTGGAGGATTGCTGCATAATGATGTGGAACTGGCTTCGGACCAACTGTATTATGAGAGAGGCCAGGTTCCGAAAACTTTCTTCCTTAATGGACCCGTATCCTCTGCCGACTGAATTTTTACCAGAAGAATCACAAAACTAGTCAAATTATACAACATTTAATCTTCTAACTATGATAAAACAAATTGAAGAACACGATTTCTTATAAACAGTAAAAATGTTCACAAGAGCAATCAATATATATAGAGCCACAGATGCAACAGCTGAAAATGGAAGAAAGAGGACGTGAATGTTGAGCTTTTAGAGAGGCTAAAATAGTGGAGCAAAAAGGGAAATATTCTCAAAATTAAGAAAAATGTTGTGGTCAACACCTAACTGCCAGCCGATGATTTCCATCTTATAATTAATAAACTGGGACATCCTCTTATAGACAGTCATGACTCATATGCAACAGCAGCTATGTTGTGGTGTGTTTCCGGTGAGGTCAAACATGCCGTCTTCAAATTCCCTGTGTGAATATGCATCTTTTCTTATCTATAATTCTATATATATATATTTCATACATGTTTTTACAGTTAACGTAATTCAAATGCTGTTCATTGTATTCACATGAAATGCTTAAGAGTGTGAATCTCATCATAACATAAGTGAAGCACACACCCTAGAGTTTATTTTTCAACTATTACGAGAACAACTGTGTTAAAATAGGACAATCGCTCACACGTAAGTAATTTTTGACCGTTAATGCATGTAAGACCCAATAACAATAATGCATGTAAGACCCAATAACAATCAGAAAGTGACATATAGGTACTTATATAGAAGATTGGAATTCATATTTTCTGTTGTACAAGACAAAAAATGACATATAGGGTTTAGTGAAAAGGCGGGGAGCAGGGGATCGAAAACGATTTTTCCTCGGACGTTGGTGTGGGCTTATGCCTTAGTTTAGTGGGCTCAACCATATGATCCAAAAGCTCAATATGACACATTTTCTCTAGTGAAGAGATTATCGCGAAAAGAAGAGCATCTCAAAAACTTCAGACCCATAAAGAAAACTTCAGCACCAGCCAGCCGCGTTAATCTTTTGGCCGGCACGCAACATCACATTAT
>NW_018923762.1:0-10993 GCF_002207925.1 Prunus avium
GAAGTTTTTCTTACTTAAACATGATCTAGAAAATGAACAGGTTGAGAGGTGCTCTGACTTCAGTTCAGTATTCTGTTTGTACTAGCATTTTACCCTCCAATTTCTCTTCATTTTTGAAATTTTGGAGGAAATTGACCGTTTTGCCCTTCACGAATGGTGACTTTTTGGTCCACTTTTGTTCGGGGCGATTTTCGGAAAATTTCTTTGCGCCATTACACCGATTCCTTTCACAAGTTGGTAGACGTGTACTGCGTGTGAATCAGAGTTGTAGCGAAAAAGTTATGATCAATGGAAGTGCAAGGGCAATATTCTCATGTTGGAAACAAATTGTTAAAACCCTAACCCTATAAGGATTTTTCAAACAAAGATGGATCAAATTTTTAAAAAATATAATAGTATTTGCAGTGTATATGTAGATGATATACTTGTCCATAGTTATAAGTAGAAATAAAGTAGAACTTCAAGTTATGAATTTTTAGTCATGTATATTAAATCAGGAACCATACAATTGCAAGAATATATAGCTAAAAAAGTCTTGAAATTTTCAGATAAATTAGAAGATAAAAAGCAGTTACAAGCATTTTTAGAATGATCATATTATACTAGCAAAATATGTCAAAAATATTTTAATAGGGAAGATATCGAACTAGTTCAAAATACTAAGCAAGACATAACTCAGCTTAAGCCATTAGCATTAGCATTAGCATTAAACAAATAATATTGTAATATATAGTAGAGACAGATGCATCATCAATAGGATGGACATGAATTCTATATCAGAAAAAGTGTAAAGAGGAACCTAAATCTGAAAAAAAAAACAAAAAACAAAAAGGTTTGTAGATATGCCTCATGAAAATTTAGTGATATACATTCTATACTTCCAGCCACAGATTTAGAAATTTTATGAGTTGTTCACAGTAGTGAGCAACTTCTATTGCAAGCTTAAAATATTAATTATTAGGACAATGATTTTTGAAGGCGTGCCAACTAAGAAGCTCAAGAGATTCTTTTTCATTCATTGCATGGGGATAAATTATGATATATCGTGTCCACTTTAAGCCTATTAGCAAATGTTCATATCTTGTTGTTATAGTAATTCTAGAGTGCTTCTAAACTAACTTTAAAATTAACTGAGTACACCATATAATTTAAATACACCCTAATATTTTAATTAAAATATAAAATTAACTAAGCACACCCTATTTAACTACCAAACATACCGGTGGTACACCCTAATACACTCTATCACACAACACTCCAATACCAATCCTAAACCAAGTTTCTTTTTTAACATGAATTCGTGTCATCTTTTCAGATTTTGAGTTTGCATCAAAATCTTTAATTTTGTAAGCTGGTGTAGGAGTAGATAGCTCCTTCAATACAAAGCTTGATTCTTGTAAATCCTTCAGAAAAGTGATATTAATTATTTCGGTAAAAAGAGCTTCTTCTTTTTTGGGGGTCAAAATCTCTTGAGACTCAATTATTTTTACAAACTTAAAGTCAATTTTGGTTACAAATCAAGAATTAGTGACCAATGATCTTACAATAAGTTTACAGGCTAGAGATGCTCTAAGTGGATTCTAGCCAGCTCACAAATGCTCTCTCTAACAGAGCAATTTTTTTCTCCCAAACCTAGCCCCCTCTCTTTAGCGCCGCTCAGGGGGGACTAGGGGTGTTTTTCGGCCGGAACGGATCGGAAACCACTGTTCCGAATTCCGTTCCGAAACTTTTCGGAATTATCTTTTAGTTCCAATTCCGATTCCGAAATTTCGGAATATACTAACTCTATTCCGATGCGGAATTTTCGGCATTATCGGAATTTTCGGAAGTTAATATTTTCGGAATTTTCGGATAAAAATTTCGGAAATCAATTTTTGAAATTTTCTTGTGAATCATGATTAAGCCAACCAAAAAGGAAAAAAAATTCCATAAGAATTCCAATGTTTACGTTCAAATGACATAATGTTCAAAACCAGACTTCTTGGTAATTTTTTGCTTCTTTGGATTGCCACGAATGGTAGCTTGCTCAGGAACCTGGTCGGGAACTTCATTGGGAACCTGAGGGCTATGATCCACGTCCTGTGCCATTTTTAGATCTGCAATAAACATATAAAATAATCAGGCAATCTATTAGGTGTATAAGGAAAAGAAAGATGATCCACGTCCTGTGTATTATTGTGGTTCCAGTGGCTATAAGAAAATGTATTGTTCATCTTTAAATTTTAATACCACAAATTATGCAATAAAATCCTAAAATGGCACACAAGCACAAGAGAATGACACACAAAATTAGAAGACCAAACCCTGCAAGACTTAAAATAAAATTATTCAATATTCCTTTCTAATTGGGTAGACAAGTAAACAAATTCAATTGCCCAATTATACATGAACAAGATCTAGAGAAAATAAAAAAGAAAACTTACTGAATAGTGAATAATGATAGAGATTTTGGTGTAGACTTGCAGTGGCTGTGGTATTGCAAAGGGAAGGAGGTTAATAGTGAGATTGATGAAAGCGTTTGAAGTTCCATCTTGTTTTCTTCTCTAGTGAAGAGAGAGAAGAGTCGTTTGGTTTTCCAAGAGATGGAGTGAAATCTCTTTGCTGTTTGCTGGGGCTGGGGGAGAATATGAAGGGGCTCTGATTTGGATCTAAAGTAACTCTCTCACCTTTTATTTAAAAAAACAAAAAACAAAAAATCTCGTGAACCTCTCCTGGCCGGAATAGACATATATATGGCTGTCACAAATTAGTGTTATCGTACAAATATAATTTTATATTATATTATATTATATATATATGGAACCCTTGAACGTGTTATAGAATTATTAGCTTTTCTTCTTACCCTTTGTAGGAAACCCAGTAATCCTTGTCCAAATGTATATGTATCATGTGAATATATTTGATAAAAAATAATGTTATATAAACTTTATCTTGAAAAATTGCAAGGGATACTACTACATACTTACTATTAGGGTTCAATCCCAATGTGTTTCCATGATCATCCCTATTTTTTAATTTTCATAATCATGATTCATGCATGAATAAGAGTTTGATACCTATTTGTATTTGATACAACATGTCAATATCCGACCTTTTTTAAGGGTGAGTTACCCATCGATGTACCTAACTTTTTTGTAACCCCCTATGTTTATATTCACATTATTAAGAAAATAGTAATAGATTAGCACCATGACAATTGATCATAAAGAAAATATGTTTATAATTAAATGCATGACCTCATACCTCAATGAGTCCTATTCAAGAAATTGAGTTAGAATTAAAAGAAAAAAAATCAATACACTACGTAATTTAGATCAAATCAAAATTGGTTGCATTACAAAAAAAAATTTCCTTTTACTAATATTTTTAAATGTACTTTTAAAATTTTCATTATATATGTATATATAATGTTTGCCAATAATATCAAAGAAAACTTGTGTCTTTGGTTGGTTGTGACAAAACTATGGACCAATTAAAAATTGTGGGAATTCACTAAATGTTGTGCATATATAAAAATTGTGGGAATTCTCTAAATGTTGTGCATATATAAAAATTGTGGGAATTCTCTAAATGTTGTGCATATATAAAAATTGTGGGAATTCTCTAAATGTTGTGCATATATAAAAATTGTGGGAATTCTCTAAATGTTGTGCATATATAAAAATTGTGGGAATTCTCTAAATGTTGTGCATATATAAAAATTGTGGGAATTCTCTAAATGTTGTGCATATATAAAAATTGTGGGAATTCTCTAAATGTTGTGCATATATAAAAATTGTGGGAATTCTCTAAATGTTGTGCATATATAAAAATTGTGGGAATTCTCTAAATGTTGTGCATATATAAAAATTGTGGGAATTCTCTAAATGTTGTGCATATATAAAAATTGTGGGAATTCTCTAAATGTTGTGCATATATAAAAATTGTGGGAATTCTCTAAATGTTGTGCATATATAAAAATTGTGGGAATTCTCTAAATGTTGTGCATATATAAAAATTGTGGGAATTCTCTAAATGTTGTGCATATATAAAAATTGTGGGAATTCTCTAAATGTTGTGCATATATAAAAATTGTGGGAATTCACTAAATGTTGAGCATATAAATTAAATATATTGATTGTTGTATAAACTTTTGTAGGATTAATTCAAAATATTTCGGATTAAATCGGAATTTTCCGATCGGAATGCATTTCAAATATTTGGAATTTTTGAAATCGGAATATATTAGGAATATATCGGAATTATCGGATCGGAATGAGTTCGGAACATTTCGGATCGGAAATTTCGGAAATATCGGAAGTTCCATGTACATTCCGAATCCGATCCGATTTTTTTCGGAAATTTCGGATTTCGGCGTTTACGGAATTCGGATTTGTCGGAGTCGGATTTTTTTGGAAATTTTCGGACCGGAATCGGTTGGAATCGGATTTTCCAATCCAACTTGCACCCCTAATGTGGATACATTATTTATATGGGGAACATTCTGAACTCTACTCGAACCATAAGAGTTTGAAGTACTTATTCACTCAGAAGGAATTGAATTTAAGACAAAGGCATTGGATGGAATATCTAGAAGATGGAATTTAAGACAAAGTTGTTGCTTATACTTTGATTTACATTATCATCCTGGAAAAGCTAATGTAGTGGCAGATGCTTTAAGTCAAAATCCCCAAGAAGTCGTAGCCAGTTTATATGATCAAAGGTGGAAGATGGTAGAGTCTCTTTATGATTTTGACTTGTACGTAGGTATGGACGAGGATTGTGCATATCTATGCAATTTAGTAACTCACCCCACTTTGATTGGAAAGATAATTGAGGCACAACTAGAGAGACACCAGATGGATGGAATGTCCACGCAGACAGTGGATTAAGATACCTGAATAGATTGTATGCACCAAAAATTTATGATCTGAGAAAGGAAGTTATGAAAGAAGGACATCATTCGTCCTACACAATTCATCTTGGAGGGACAAAGATGTATCATGACCTGATACGTAACTTTTGGTGGATCGGCATGAAGGGAGATATAGAAAAATTTGTAGCAAAGTGTCTTACATGTTAGCAGGTGAAAGCTGAACATAAAAAACTATCAGGTCCATTACAGCTATTACCAGTAGCAAAATGAAAATGGGATCATATAACCATGGATTTCGTTACAAGTTTACCTAAATCTCCAAAGGGATGAGATGCAATATGGGTTATAGTGGATCGTTTTTGACCAAATCTGCACATTTCTTACCGGTCAAAACAACAGATTCCACTGAAAACCTTGGAAAACTTTATGTTTCAGGAGATAGTAAGATTACATGGGATTCCTATTTCGATTGTTTCAGATAGAGATCCCAAGTTTACTTCCAAATTTTGGGGAAGTTTACAGAAAGCGTTGGGTACGCAACTAAACTTTAGTACTACTTTTCATCCCCAAACTAATGGACAGTCAGAGAGAACCATTCAAATTTTAGAGGACATGTTGAGAGCATGTATTCTAGATTTTGGGGGAAGTTGGGAAGATCATTTGGTGTTGGCAGAATTCGCCTACAACAACAGCTATCAATCTAGTATTCAAATGGCACCTTATGAAGCTTTATATGGAAGACCTTGTCGGTCACCTGTATGTTGGACTGAAGTAGGAGAAACTATATTGCTAGGACTTGATTTGGTACAAGAGACAACTGAAAAGGTTAAACTTATCAAGCAACGTCTCTTAACTGCTCAAAGTTGACAAAAGAACTACACTGACCGAAGAAGGAAACCATTAAGTTTTAATATGGTGGATTATGTGTTTCTCAAAGTCTCACCGCAAAGAGGAGTAAAAAGATTTCAAAAAATTGAAAAATTAGTACCAAGGTTTATTGGACCATTTGAAATCTTAGAAAGGATTGGTGAAGTAGCTTATAAGCTTGCATTACCACCTCAACTTCCGAATATACATAATGTTTTCCATGTTTCTATGCATCGAAGATATGAGCCTGATCCAACCCATGTTCTAGATTAGGGAGAGCTCAACTTAGATGAAGAACTGTCATTTGAGGAAAGACCAATACATATTTTGGATCACAAGGAACAAGTCTTACGCACGAAAACAATACCATTGGTCAAAGTTATTTGGTTACATGGGAATACAGAGAAGGTTACATGAGAATTAGAAACTAAAATGCATAAGAAGTACCCAAAAGGTTACTAATATATATATATATATTAGTAAAATAGTTCTTGTTAATGTGGTTACGTGTCAAAGAAAACAACGTGTTAAGTAAGCATAGCTATGACTATTAGCTTTGTCAATTCACTAAGAAGAATAGAATAGGATTGTAGGAATTGGAAGAGTCATAACGTAAGACATTCTTCCTTATCTACTACATTAATAACGACATATATATTACTTGGATAGTAAGCATATAAACCGTCAAAACACAACAAAAACTAAATGTCCTTATCATAAGAAAAATTAAAAAAGAAAGAACCGATAAACAATCACACATACTAGAAACCAATCTCTTAACTCCATTATGAAGTTTTTCTTACTTAAACATGATCTAGAAAATGAACAGGTTGAGAGGTGCTCTGACTTCAGTTCAGTATTCTGTTTGTACTAGCATTTTACCCTCCAATTTCTCTTCATTTTTGAAATTTTGGAGGAAATTGACCGTTTTGCCCTTCACGAATGGTGACTTTTTGGTCCACTTTTGTTCGGGGCGATTTTCGGAAAATTTCTTTGCGCCATTACACCGATTCCTTTCACAAGTTGGTAGACGTGTACTGCGTGTGAATCAGAGTTGTAGCGAAAAAGTTATGATCAATGGAAGTGCAAGGGCAATATTCTCATGTTGGAAACAAATTGTTAAAACCCTAACCCTATAAGGATTTTTCAAACAAAGATGGATCAAATTTTTAAAAAATATGATAGTATTTGCAGTGTATATGTAGATGATATACTTGTCCATAGTTATAAGTAGAAATAAAGTAGAACTTCAAGTTATGAATTTTTAGTCATGTATATTAAATCAGGAACCATACAATTGCAAGAATATATAGCTAAAAAAGTCTTGAAATTTTCAGATAAATTAGAAGATAAAAAGCAGTTACAAGCATTTTTAGAATGATCATATTATACTAGCAAAATATGTCAAAAATATTTTAATAGGGAAGATATCGAACTAGTTCAAAATACTAAGCAAGACATAACTCAGCTTAAGCCATTAGCATTAGCATTAGCATTAAACAAATAATATTGTAATATATAGTAGAGACAGATGCATCATCAATAGGATGGACATGAATTCTATATCAGAAAAAGTGTAAAGAGGAACCTAAATCTGAAAAAAAAAACAAAAAACAAAAAGGTTTGTAGATATGCCTCATGAAAATTTAGTGATATACATTCTATACTTCCAGCCACAGATTTAGAAATTTTATGAGTTGTTCACAGTAGTGAGCAACTTCTATTGCAAGCTTAAAATATTAATTATTAGGACAATGATTTTTGAAGGCGTGCCAACTAAGGAGCTCAAGAGATTCTTTTTCATTCATTGCATGGGGATAAATTATGATATATCGTGTCCACTTTAAGCCTATTAGCAAATGTTCATATCTTGTTGTTATAGTAATTCTAGAGTGCTTCTAAACTAACTTTAAAATTAACTGAGTACACCATATAATTTAAATACACCCTAATATTTTAATCAAAATATAAAATTAACTAAGCACACCCTATTTAACTACCAAACATACCGGTGGTACACCCTAATACACTCTATCACACAACACTCCAATACCAATCCTAAACCAAGTTTCTTTTTTAACATGAATTCGTGTCATCTTTTCAGATTTTGAGTTTGCATCAAAATCTTTAATTTTGTAAGCTGGTGTAGGAGTAGATAGCTCCTTCAATACAAAGCTTGATTCTTGTAAATCCTTTGTGATTTTATTTATTTATTTCTTATTTTTGGATTGAACTTTGTTGCCCTCCAAATATGTTCTATTATCTTATGAAAGTTTTATGGGTTCCTTTTATTTTTTCTGGGTAAAATGAAAGTGTTCTACACTTCTTTTACAGATCAAGAAACCATTCATTGATTGGTTATAAAGCTTTGTGGTAAGAAATCCAAAAGAATATTTGTCTTTACAGATTGAAATCTTAGATAACTATTTCATGATCCAATGAGTAAACAAATTAATAAAATTATTACTATTATTGAAGATATTATAACTAACAAAACTTGAAATTACAAGAATATCAAAGCATAGGAATCTGAAGTCAACCTCAGCAGGTTTTGTTCTTTTTGTTTCGTCGAACTTGTACTGCTACACAAATCTTCTTCCAACAATGGATGGAAATGAGCGTCGGTATTACAACCCACCGCCTTACACCTTTGAACATTTAACGACACCTCCTTGTGTCTTCGCCAATGCTGGATGAGTTGTTGATGGACATTAAGCAATATAAAAACTTCTTTACGTTTGATTAGGTTTGAATATGGTGAGTAAGGTGTACTTTTTAAAATTATATTTATTTCACAATTTGATATATCCTTTTTCGTTATTTTATATTATGGTAAATTAGTAATTAATAAATAGTTTGGTAGTAGGGTGTACTCAGTTAATTTTAGGGTTCGTTTAGCAGCATTCTAATTCTACTACCTCGACCAAACGAGTCACGCTTTATAGCTAATGCATCTACCATAAGAAAGATTTTAACATTAAAAGAAATACATATAAAATAAGTACCAAATTGTACATTCTTATGGTAAATTAGTAATTAATAAATAATTTGGTAGTAGGGTGTACTCAATTAATTTTAGGGTTCCTTTAGCAGCATTCTAATTCTACTACCTCGACCAAACGAGTCACGCTTTATAGCTAATGCATCTACCATAAGAAAGATTTTAACATTAAAAGAAATACATATAAAATAAGTACCAAATTGTACATTCACTGGTATAATACAATTATATATTATAATTTAAATACAACAACCATATACCTAAATAATATTGAGATATTTAGTCAAATTTCCATTTTTAGCACTAAAACTATAAATAAACCCTACACCATTTAATTTCTATAAACAAACCCAAAAAAAATCCAAAAAATGACATTTGGCCCTATTAAATTTAATTTTGATTATTAAATTACTTTGATGCCATATTGAGTGTTTTGAGCTTTTTTATGAGGTTTTGGGGTTGGGTTTGTTTTAAGAAATCAATGGTAATTCTGTAATTTAAAATAAGTTAAAAGCCTTTTTGTTGTGTTGTAAATGGGCTTTGGGTGTGTTTCTAAAGTCAATTTCATATAGGGTTTTTTTTATAATTTGAGCTCCTATTACTTTGTATAATAGTGAATCTCACTAATATAATTATATACAACAATTTAAATACAACAACCATATTGAAACGACAAACAAATTGTTAAGCAAAAAGAAAGCTACAAACAAATTTTTGTTTTTATTCAATTGCAAAGAGGAAAAAAAACAAAACCCTACAAAATAAAATAAGACACTAAAATACTGTATTTATTGTAATACCGATAGTGTGATGATATACTACTTTCCGCGTAACGGTTACTTTCCTTGTAATACCAACTATACCCTCAGTCGCAAATCCTATAAATATCGCCATACCCTCACCTTCCTCGCTCACACTCTCATTTCACACCATTGCTACATTCGCTACCTTTCACTGCCATTCTCTACAAGTTCTGATCAGTCGCTAATTAATCGTACTGACTGCATTGCTATTCTCTCTGTTATTCAATTAATTTTCACTCGAAATTGATCTATTGATTTATGGCTATTCCTAAATCAAACCCTAGGGTTTCGGCGTCCATGAAGATGAAAAGGGTCTTTGATGCTATGAAGCCTCAGAAAACTGTCATGGCCAAGAGAGGCTCCATTTTGAAGAATAAGGCCGGCCAACTCTCGAAGCTGTGCGATATTGCCGTTTACATGATCGCCGTTGGTGCCGACGGCGAGATCAACGCTTGGCCGGAAAACCAACAAGATTTGAAATCAGTTCTACTCAAGTACAAGAATCTGAAGATGGGTTTCAAAGATTGAATTGAAAAGGGTCTGTTCTCTGTCGAAAAGGGTTTCTTGGAAATTGTTGATGATCGAGAAAATCGGGATTTGGGTATTCAAGATAATTGCTTGGGGGCCAAGTTGGAGTCTTTGAATGAGAGGATCGGAGCTGTGACGATGAAGATGATGATGAGGGATGATGGGAAGTGTAGTTTCATGGACTTGTACAAGAATATCATGGAACCAGATGCAGCAGATCAACAACAACAATCATCTCTTAATCTTAATTTGAATCTTCATCCAACTGATCTCGTCATACCCACACCCAACTCCATTATTTTACATATTATATTAACTATCCACTTAACATCGATCCTAGGAAAAAAATCAAATGAAAAAATTACACACTAAGAAAATTTGAACAATAATTTATCACTACAAATCGAAGTACGACAATAAGAGATGTGAAAGGGTAGCAATGATAGTGAGAAAAGGAAAACTACACCCAAACCCAATTTAATTGGTCAATTTCAGCAAGATTAACTTTCATCAATTCATGAGCCAACTGTGGATGCTAATGATTATCTCAGTTTGGTATTGGGTAATGATGATCATAATGATATTGGTCTAATGGAAGATTATCTTCAACTTTATGATCTTGAATTGCCAGAAGAACCACAAGAGCAGCTGCAGCCGCAACCACCTTCTGTGCCAAGTGTGGAAATTAGTGATGATGATATGAAGTTGCTATTGAGTGATTGTGAGATTGGTTTGATGGAAGATGATATGCAGTTTTGCCTACACCCAAACCCAATTTAATTGGTCAATTTCAGCAAGATTATCTTTCATCAATTCATGAGCCAACTGTGGATGCTAATGATTATCTCAGTTTGGTATTGGGTAATTGTGGGAGCCAATTTCCTCCCACGGGAATATTCGCCTAAAGATTCCTTCGTCTTCTCCGCCTCTCTTTCTCCC
>NW_018923763.1:21790-34913 GCF_002207925.1 Prunus avium
AAGAACGATAAACTAAATTAAACTTGAAATTAAACTTAATAAAAATGCGATAACAATTAAAATTAAAGCAATTGAAATAAACTTGAATTTAAAAGCAAGATAATGTAAATTGCAAGAAAGTAAACTTACATTAAGAAAAGGAAGAACTTGTTACACTAATTGCTTCAAAAGTAAAATTCTAAGTTTAGGAAAAGAAAAGTGCAAGACGAAAAATAGGTTTGTGTGTCTGATGATGTGTGTTTCCTTCCTTAATCTAATGAGGTTTATATAGGGGCCTCCGTCAGCCCATTGGTTGACCATTAAATGGCCCGAGGTCAACTCCTTTGAAATTCCTTCCTTTTGAAGCCTCCTAAATCCATGGGATCACCTTGATGAAGATTTCTGATTGCTTGATTCTCTCTTGTTTTGGAATACTCTGGATTGTCATCAATTTCCTTGATTTCTTTCCTTGTGAAACCTCCGTCACATGTATGCAATCCTCTAGAAATCTTGGGTTCCAATCCGTGGCTTGCGAGTCTTTGGATTGACATTGTTTGTGCCTAATAAGTCTCGACCAAGAAAGTTGACCGAAGGGGTCTGACCGAAGGACTAACAACTCGGCCCGAGCATCTATCGACGGTCAAGGCATCATTCGCTTCCTTTATAAGACAAGTGAGTTTGTAAATCAATGCCACGACGGCCTCGGTAAAAATTTGGCCGTGGGTAGATTCCTCAGATACACGGCCAAAGTGGGAAAACCAAGTGGCATCAGGGTCCCGCAACCCATTTAATGAAGTAACGCCTTTGACTACTGCAGCGAAACTTACTAGCCGCAATAAAGCATTTAATGCATGAGGGAATGAGGAAAGTGATTGGAGTCAGGATATGGTAAGGAAAATCAGAGTGGTTAGGCGCAAACATTCTTGCAGATTGAGAGGTCAGGTTACCAACCATCAGACCAGAGCATTAAATGCGTCCCCACGGCCAAAGCGGAACCCACGATCAGGGCGGCGGCCGGGATTTATGGGGTCACGCCACCATGCTTCACGATCCCAAATACCGATTTGACTACCCACTTGCTCTGATCAGGCCCATCATGCAGATTTTCAGCCTCGATTACCCCTCCAAAGCCCCTCCTATAAATACCATGCTCGAACTACATTCAAAGGGTTCAAACACCAAACCAAAAGCCTCCTACGGAGCAAATTATATTTTCCTGTCATTTATCTTCCTGTCATTTATCTTCTTGTAATGCGCTTTCAATACCTTTACTTGCTTTCCTTGGAGTAGTGATAGTTTGTAAGGAAAATCCGTTCATCATTATATCATACGATCCTTGATTTTCAAGGCGCCGGAGCACCATCTTTATTACTTTCTCATTCACCCCATATATCATATGACTGTCGCCACTCGGCGGCGCGCCGAAGCACCACCTAGAATCCACTAGAAACACCATCACTCAACGGCCTTGTAGCTCAGGCCGTGAACCTGGTGGCCGAGATCAGTTCCTCTCTCGGCCACAATCGTTTGATTAGAAGTCAAACTTAAACAGGCGCACCAATTAACCATTTGTCCAAACACATCACCCTCAAATGCACGGTAGACCGTGCTGGCACGCCCGTGCACAACTGCACCACACCAAAAGAAGGACGCCACGTGTCGACGCATATCCCCTCGGCCCGAAGCACCAGGCTGTGAGATTTGCGTGCCCAACAGACATTTGGTGGAACTTTATAACTTTTGGATCTTTGGAATTCCATATTCTAGGAGTTCTAAGCTTTGGTCGAAAATCCACCAAGGTGATGAGTTCTCCAAATATTTGAATATGGGCAAAGGTTTATCCCATATCCATTGAGTTCACCAAATATTTGGATGTGGGTCACATATTGGACCATCTTGAGTTCTTCAAATATTTGGATGAGCACTTGGCCCCACATTGAGCCACTCTTTGAGTTCTCCAAATATTTGGACATCGAGAATCCTAGATTTGGTTGAGAATGTGGAAGTTGACACTGGAACTCTAAGATCCAATGAGGGTACCCATTGGCGGACCCAATGAAGGTCTACTATGGTCACTTGCCCACACTTACAACAAAAGTTGCTGTTGTATAATCCTACCAAAACTCATAATTTTTTTTTTTTTTAGGTCCTTCTTAGGTGGAGCCCCCACATGACCCATCCAATACATACACTTTAAGCCCAAAGCTTATATTAAAAAAGAAAAACCCTATATTATAAAAGAAGAATAGAGATCCCACCAAGTTTACTCATTCTGTAATTTTGTTGAAAACTTAGTCACCAAGTTCAATTTAAACCCAATTATTTTTTGTTTGGCTATATACCAGTTGGATTTTTTTTGAAGCCCCTAGATGAACGAAAGTCTGGATCCGCCACTAAGGGTACTCTCATTTAATATAATTGAGCAAAGCCATTTTGGCCGCTTGGCCTGCCGTATATTTGAGGCCATTAAGGCCTTGATAATATTATAATATTAAAAGTTAATATATGTAACCCTTGATAGAAAAGCCAATCCCACACCCGTGGAAATAAGCCATCAACTAGCTGCCTTGGCTTGGCCGCTCCCTGGTCATCGCTCTTTGATGGCAGCTGGGCTCTTGCTTCTTTTTAATATATTAAAGTCTAAATATATGTATATGTGTGGGCTCTTGCTTCTATTTTATTCTCACTCAGAACTTTTTAGAGATATTTAGTCGTATATCTATTTTTAGCACTAAAACTACAAATAAATCTTACACAATTTAATTTCTATAAACAAACCCAAAAAATGATAGCTGACCCTGCTTAATTTAATTTTGATTATTAAATTACTTTGATACCCTATTGGGTGTTTTGAGCTTTTTTATGACGTTTTGGGGTTGGATTTGTTTTAAGAAATCAATGGCAGTTTTGTAATTTAAAAGAAGTTAAAAGCCTTTTTGTTATGTTATAAATGAGTTTTTGGTGTGTTTCTAAAGTCCATTTCATATAGGGTTTTTTTATAATTTGGGCTCCTATATTTGGTATAATAGTGAATCTCTCAACTTTTTATTTGTTTTGAGTCTCCGCAAACTATCAATTTATGCTAATACCCCTGTAGTTGTGAATTACATCACAATTTGTGTTAACGCAACACATACAAATGCACACATGTGATTTTTAAGGGCATATACGTCAATTGATGATGCAATCGGACCCAAAATTTGGGCCTTGGAGATCTAGTTATAAGCGATTAAGGCCAGAGGAAAAATACATGGGCAAACGAGCAAGGTGAAGGTTGGTCAAGTCCCCACTCCACTTTTTGTTTTTTCTTCTTTTTTGGTGGAACTTCGACAGCACGAAGATAAATTTTATTAAATAAAAATCAAACTAATATAACGAGGGGGACATAAAACCATGACCTTGCAAGAAAAGAGAACCTTAAATAAAAGAAAGAAAATTAACGCGAAAATGATAACAAATAACTGAAGAAAGATCCTGAAGCATTGGCAGCACATGAAGGAACCTGTGACTAGGGGTGGTTGCGGTTCATTAACCGCGAATTTTTGCCCAAACCGCAAACCGATCGCTTTTTGCGATTTACCGCGGTTACTGTGAATTAGCGGTTTAAAACCGCAAATTCTTTTTGTGTCATAAAAATCCAATCTTTCACATTTTAGGCCTAATTTTGATACTTCTTTTAAAGCCTTTTGAGTTCAAGCATACTTTAACCCAAAAATATAAATTACAACCTAAAGAAATAAATTCACAACCTCAACTTCTCAAGCATATATAAATTCACAACCTCCTCCACTTCTCAAGCATTCACAACCTAAATAAAATTAAAGTTACAATTCCAAGCATTCCAATTAAAGTTAAACTTCTCAAGCATTCACAACCTCAACTTCTCAAGCATTCCAATTCCAAATCCTTTAAAATTACAAACCAAAAGGAAAATGCAATGCAAAATGAATTAAAGTTACAACTCAAAGGAAAAATTCAATTCAAAGTTAATTAAAGTTACAAACTAAAAGGAAAATGCAATGCACCAATGTTACAAACCTAAGTGTTGGTGGTGGTGAGTGGATTTGAAGGACCCCGTTGTGTTGTTTGAGAACCAATGCTATCTACAAATAAAACAACATAAGTTTAGTATATTTTATTATAAGAAGAAGCATAAATAACATAAGCATAAATAAACTAATTACTTACAAATTGTCATATGTTCCATTTTCCTTGTATAATTTTTTTTTTTAAAATATAGTCACGGTTTGCGGTAACCCCAAGTTTTGAAAATCAAATACCGCAACCGCAACCGCAAATACGGTTCGGTTTCCCGCGATTGCGGTAAATTGTCGGTTGGTTTTTGCGATTTTTCGGTTTTTCAGTCTAAAATGCCACCCCTACCTGTGACCACCAATAATATAAGTAATATGAGTTGCACCAAAATTAGCCAAGGCATCAGCCGCGCAATTACCCTCACGAAAAATATGGTAAACAAAAAAGTTTATGGAGCATTGCTAAAATTTTCCTACAATTTTAAGCATGTACGTTAGTCTGATGCGACAATCCGCGTGCCTTTAGTGCAAACAGTTTGGATACCGAGATAAAATCTTTATCTATTTATTTAGCACTCTTACCTCTTCTAAAATTAAGTGAACAAAACCCAACAGGAAACCTTTTTTTTTTTTTGGTCTGAACCATGAGGTGGTCCTGGATGGGCCCCAACTATGGGTGGCACCTTTAAGCCTTAACCACAACCCAGACTAATCCCCACTCACACCGGATCGGCCCGTAAGGGGTAAAGTGTTGGCCAAAGTGGTGACTCCGTACGAGAGCAAGGATCGAACCCCTGACCTCTCTTAAGGAATGAGAGTGCCGAACCACTCACACCAACCACCTTGGTTACAGGAAACCTTTCACTACGCCACACACACAATTCTTTGGATAACGACGCTCTCTCCCCCAAATGTGCATGTCTAAAACGTGCATTCTGGAGATTTCTTCTTCTTCTTTTTTAAGTAATTACCTACCTATTGGTTTATGTTAATAAACATTCAAGATTCTTTTAAAGGCTTCTTAGATCTAAGTCCAAAACGATTAGTTGTCATTAGGCTAAGTCCTCGCCATTTTGATTTTAGATGCAGGTCCTTTAACTTTTATTACTTTTTTTGTTGTGTCGATTTTACCTTTCGAGGTAAATAAGGAAACACATTGAAAATCCAAATTTAATGCATTATTTCATTCTAATTGAATTTCAGAATTTAAAATTTGAATTCTTTCCTTGTGAATATTTACCTAATATATGGATAGAATACAATTTAATTAATAAAAGTAAAGACCCACATATTATACTAATCGATGAGGCAAACACCCACATAAAATTATGTACCTATGCATAAGGTAAACACCCAAATATTGAAAACACAAAATGTTTAATACTTATCACGTTGATTCGTGGTGTTTAAGCATAGCAACAAATAAAAAACTTGAGAAAAACAAGATAAACAAGAGAACTATTGATGACGTTTTTATGTACCTAATATGTGATTATTTTTGCCAAATTGGTGGCATTTAATGTTTTTGTTTGTTCCTTTTACAATTCATTTGTCTTCTTTTGGTGTGGGATTTTTCCTTTTTTGCAATATATTCAATTTCATTCCATCAATTCTTACAAATTCTCTTTAATTTAATTTTCATTTATAGATTAATGTACCCATTCTTTTAAATTCCAAATTACTATGTACCTATCTATTTAGTCATGTATTAGATATGTAGGTGTTTTTTTTGGCATATATCACCATAATTTTCCGATGGACAATTACCTAATCAATATTTTTTTAAGCAAAAATATTAATTTGTATGTGGCATATTTTCATTGTTTGTTTTGCTATAATATTATTATTGTTGTTCATATGTATTATATGTATAGGAAAATAATAGGGACACCAAATTTGAGTCCCAAATGACGTGGCATGTGCCACATCATCATATGTTAATTAAAATTGACACATGTACTTAATAGTAATTAACATTTTATTTTAACACAAATTAGGAAAAATACTTTTTTAGTTAACTTAAAAGTCCACCACACAACACCATGGCTTTACCACCACCAACCCTCCCCCAGTTGCGTTGCCTGCCGCACAACCTCATTGCCCCTCACTACTAGTACGTAGAAAAATTTACTTGTAATGGATATAGTATTATTTTGCTATCCTCAACCAATAACACAATGACATGTGGAAAAATTATCTCACATGTCATTGCGTCATTGGCCGGAGATAGCAAAAAGTGTTATCCTCGTTGCGTGAAAATCTCTCTACTACTAGAGCACCATTGTGGCTGGCTCCCCAACCCAGCCGCACTGCCCTCATCTCTAGATTGGTGGTGGTAAAACATGGATGTTGTGCAGTGGTGACTTTTAGGTTAACCTAATTTTTCTAATTTGTGTTAAAATAAATTATTAATAACTGTTAAAAATATGTTTCAATTTTAATTAACATATGATGATGTGGCGCATGCCACGTCATTTGGGACTCATAAATTTGATGCCATAGTATGTAAATATTTTACAACACTACAATTATTAACCTACATTCAAATTTGAAGTTTTTCATAAAAGTTAATAAATAGGTGAGTTTATGTCTAGAATATATGAGGTATAGGGCCTATCTCACAACATCTCATTTTTATTTGTTCTTATTTGGAAGTACAAAATGAGGGATATGCCATCTCAATAATAGTAAAACAAGCTTAGTTCTTTGCTAACACGTAAGACTTGGGGCAAGGCCCGGAGCAAGAATCCACGCAAGCGTTTACTTTGTCTTCATCTGAAAAAAGAAAAAAAAAACAAAAGATGAGTCAAATGAGTAAAATCCCACATTTTGTATTATATTATGCACCACATCTCTGATACGAATGTGACTGAACTAGACTATAAATTTGGGTATTACCAAGTTTAATGAACACAAAGAGAGAGAGAGAGAGAGAGAGAGATCCATTACTAATATTATCTTTTGTGCTAATATTGGAACACAAAGATGTAGCACAACCAAGCTTGCAGTAGTGTTCAGGTTTTGCTTGGATGTCCGTAGGAATTACGAAGCAGGATTTCAGACATTTTGCAAAGCAACCAATCTTGTGTTGTTTGATAAAACATATAAGCATGCAACCAGCATAACATTCTTGGAAAGTTGCTTGGGACTGGCCTATGAGCAGCCCCAACAAGAAACAAACGACCACAGCAGACCTAAGCATTTTGCTCTCCATTTCTCTCTTATATCAAGCACTTAGGCTTAGTTTGGTATTGCTGTGCTTTTAAAAAAAACTGCTTCTGCTGTGCTGTGAAAATAAACAGCTGTGAAGTGAAGCAGCAAAGTGTTTGGTAATCTAGATTTTTAAAAGTGCTGTGAGTATAAAAAGCAGTGTCATAGTGTTTGGTAAACTTTTTTATAGAAGTGCTGTGAGAGTGTATAATGACAATAAAGGGCATGATGAAATTTTTTTCAAAACCTAAAATTACCATAAGAAATAAAAAATGTATAATTTTTCTCCTTTTTGTTTCTTCCTTTCTTCTTCCTTCTCAGGCCCCATTTCCTCTTTTTCTTTTTTTTTTTTCTCTCTCCCTCTCTCCTTTCTCTTTTCTTCTTCCTTCACGGGCCCCAATTTTTTTTTCCTCTCCCTCTTCTCTCCTTTCTCCTCATCAAAGAAAACAACAAGAAGGAAATCAAATCCAAATGAAAATTTTGTTTTCCTGTGGTTTTGATTTGAGTTTCAACTTTCCCTTGATTTTGGTTTCCAAGAGAAGGTCAACGAATTGTTGATGGGTTCAAGAATCTATTTTTTGTGAAAATCATTGATGAAGGAGGGTAGATGCTTGTGTTGCTATCGATTTTGGTCCTCCACAATTAGCATACAGATGTTTGAAGATATATTTGGGGTTTGGATCTTTTGTGGTTGGAGTGGATATCACAGACTGGGGGGCTGGGGTTGAGTTTTTTTTAAGATGTGGTTTGAATTTTTGTGGCTGGAGTGGAGAGCTAGGGGCTGGGTTTTTTTTTTGGTCGGAGGGGAAGAAGATGAATCGAGTTGCAGACAGAAGTCGAGTTGCCAAAGAAAAGAAGAAGAATCGAGTTGCAGTACCTTAACGTAGAATAGAAAGTGAGGATAACATATGTCATTTGCTAAAATGAATGGGGGTATTATAGGTATTTTGAATGTTTCATTAATTGCTCCGCATGCTTCCATCCGCAGCAGTTTTGAGAAGCACCTCTTGAGCTGCTTCTGAAATCTGCTGTGAGTCACAGCAATTTTGAAAAAAAGCAGCCTTATCTTGATTTACCAAACACTTTTTCATTCAAAACTTAAAAAATAAGCTGCTTCTTTTAAAAGTTAAGCAACCCCAAACTAAGCCTTAGTTATTAATCTATAATTGACTCAGTTCTGAATGTTAAATCTCCCATGCTCCTAGAAGGGTTTATATAGTGTTGGTGGGCACATAAAATAGAAAATATGGCATGCATAAGTACATTGAAAATACCATTTATGAAACTTGGATATGCCACACACATTAGAATATGCTTAAATTTCAATTTAATATTGATGATAAGATTGTATTCCATAATGATTGTGTCTTTCAATACATCTTCCTTTTATAATTGTGGTAATTAAGAACGAATTCTAGAAATATGAGTGATATTGGACATTTACAATAAATGAGCATTGGAGACCGTCAGGCCCCGGACGAGTGTGTAGTGAAAAGCCCGTCCCCGGCGGGGTGATAAAAAAAGTATTTCATTTTCATATTTGGAAACGTTGGGAAATAATAAGGTAATGTCATTTTATCCCATTTCCATGTTTGGTTTGTGCAATATTAAAAATGAAAAATTGTTTAGTTTTCCAATAATACCCTTAACTTTTTATTTTATTATAAAGGAAAAAATACGAAATGTTTTTCTAATGTTAAAACATGGTATTTTAAAAATAGAATAGGGGTAAGTTAGTCATAAGTATTTGCATTAATAAATGCTTTCCTCTGAATAGTGCATTTAGCAAACATGGGAATGCAATTTCAAACCCATTCCCAAGCTTGTAAACCTTGAATCAAACATATATGCATAGACGTATGTATGAATCTGTGTAGAATTATAAGATTTACTTTTATGGTTTTGTGAATATATAAACCAAGTTTTAATATTTTACTTCATAGTATATGGGAATTGACCAGATCACAACATGATTAACAAAATGGTTAGGCTAAGTCCGGTTCATTTGACATAAGTAAAGCTTTTGGCACCTACAGGTAGGGGTGGCAATTTCGAGCACGACCTGTTATACGACCCGAAACCTGCACGAGAATTTAGCGGGTTCAACCCGTACATTAAAATTCGGGTCATTTTTGGGTCAACCCGTCATGACCCGTTTAATAAACGGGTGGGTTTTGGGTCAACCTGCCAACCCGCTAAAATACCCGTGTAACCCGCCAACCCACTAATCCGTTTATTTTTTTTTATTCTTCATTTTTCTAATTTTTTTAATGTCTTTTAGTTGTTACTACTTAGCGGGTCAACCTGACACGACCCGAAACCTGCACGAAAACTTAATGGGTCAACTCGTGCTTGACACGTTTATTAAACGGGTAGGGTTTGGGTTAAGCATTCTTGACATGTATATAATCTTGACACTACACGAATCCGACACGACACGACCCATTGCCAACCCTACCTAGGCTTACTAATTATTTCTTCATGATATGTCTTTGTCTAGAAGTAATAGTATTGGATTTTCTTTTCGTAACTTATTATTTATTTGGATATTATTAAAAATGTTGATAAAACTACATTTTTTTTCCATTTAGTTATATCGGTTCACCTATATCAATTTTGAGATTTCAAAGCCTCAATCTTACATAAAGAAAAATACTTCCCTCCTTACCATGTAAGTAGGAGCTATATTCCTGCCAATAGTATTGTGACATGTGTGCAAAAGTTTTTCTTATTGTGTTTTTTATGAATTATTTTGGCATATGTGTCCAGTGGCGGATCCAGGAATTTTATAAGGAAGGGGCAATTTTAAAAGGCTAGAAGTTCAACAACAACAAAATTTAGCGAATCAAATATCCTTCAAATTTAAAGAGTACTAACGTCATTAATAATTCATGGAAAAAAAATAACATTACAAAATGCATATTACTTTATTAATTAGATAATCAAATTGTAATTGATCATACCTCAAGCTGTGCACTACGCAACCTCTTCTTCTGTCTCGAGTTTGCTAATGATTATACAAATACAAAGACAGCCAAATCAGAAAATATATATATATGAAGAAAAAAAACATATTATAAAAAAGAAAAAGAGAGGAAAAAAAACATAGGAAAGAAAAAATAGAAGAGAACAACAACATTAGCAAAAAAATCCCAAACCTTGCAAAAGGATTGGGTCTGAATCTTATTGCCGCAAGAGAGACTTCAACAAACAGAGCTTATAGTTTTGAATTGAATTGCTCCTCTCCGCTCTTTATTAATAGGGTTTCTATATAATATGCTATACTGATTCCGTATTGGGTAAGGCCTTGGGCACGTTTCTTTTTTTTTTTTCTTTTTTTTTTTGCCTAGTCCAAAACAACGGCGGTTTGGGCTAGGACTTAAAAAAAAAAAAAAAATTTTTTAATTGTCGCGAAAGGTTTTGACATTTTGTTTTATTATTTCTCTTATATCAATTTAATTATATTAATTTTTTCAAATTTTTACTTTTTAAATTTAATTTAATTGTATCATTTTATTTTTTTTAATTACTTTAATTTAAATTGACATATTCAAAACAAAATTACATATAAAAAATAGTGGTCAAATTATCCAATATATATAATATTCAAAATGTACACATAAATTAACAAAGTACAATAGTAAAATCCTAATACAAGCCTATTGTGGTAGTAGTGGCGAAGGATATGTTTCGATAGTGTCCTAATCCTCAACTTTAGCCGTCAAAGTCTCGACGATTCCCTACAAAAACACAAATATGGTCAAATAACAAAAAAATAACATAAAATAATAACAAAAAATTGGCATAATCTCCCCTAAAATTGTTATACCCCAAATCCTACCCAAACTCCAATCCTCACCCTATACTCAACCCCAAACCCGGCACAAACTCAAAACTAACTCCAAAAACATATATTAATGAAAAAAATTTAAAATTTGGAGAGAATATACCTTTTGCAAGAATTTGAGTGAGTGAGAATGAGAGGGAGAAGTGAGTGTGAGAGAATTAGAGAAGATAGTGAGAGAGAGATGAGAGAGTGATTGAGAGTGAGTGAGAGTGAGAGATAGTGAAGAGAGAGATGAGAGATTAAGTGAGAGGAGTGACTGTGAGAGAAAGGGTCGGATTTGGGGAGAGGGAAAGAGAGAGGCGAGGTAAGAGTAGAAAACATTGAGAAAATGGTGGAGGAGTTATTTTGGTTTTAAAAACCGTATCACTTTGCGCGACGAAATATTATATTGGTCGTGCAAAGTCTTAAAAAAATTTTAAAACAAATTCCCGTTTTTGGTGCCCGCCCAAATTTTTAGGGTTTTGCACGACGAATTGTTGGTCGTGCAACGTTTGGCGCGACGAAAATATTCCCGCGTCCCATTTTTGGTACCCGCCCAAATTTTTAGAGTATACTTTGCGCGACGAAAGACTAAATATTGGTCGCGCAAAGTCTTAAAAAAAATTAAAAAAACTTTCCCATTTTTGGCACGCGCCCAAATTTTTAGAGCATACTTTGCGCGACGAAATATTATATTGGTCGCGCAAGGTCTTAACAAAAAAATTCCCATTTTTTGTGCCCGCCCAAATTTTTAGAGTTTAGCGCAACAAATTTTCGATCGCGCAAAACTTTGCGTGACCTTTTGCGCAACCAAAAAATTCCTGCATCCCATTTTTGGTACCCGCCCAAATTTTTAGAGTTTTGCGCAACGAATTGTTGGTCACGCAAAGTTTTGAGAGACGAAAAATTGGTTCGTAGTGCAATATTTATAAAAATAATTGTTATGAATAAGAAAAAATAAAATAATTTTATTTTACGATTGAAAATAATAAAAAAAAACAAAGAAATAATTTAGTTTAACAATATAAAATATAAAAATAAGTAAATAAGGGTTAGGCGACGAAATATTGATATTCGTTGAGCAAAGTTTTGAAAAAATAATAAAAACTTATGAAAACAACTATATCTTAAAATTTATAATGTATAATTAAATAAAAAAATTAATTGGTTTGCTCGACGCATGTTTACATTATGACGTCGTGCTATTGGTTTTTGCACAACAACCCCATTGTTATATTTTTTTTAAAAAAATTATTATTATAAAGTTTACAGAAAATGTGACTTTACTCCCTTCAAATTCAATTTAATTTTTTTTTTTTTTACATAAAACCCACAATAATATATTTTTCTAACAAAAATCCAATCATAACTACAATAATAAATTTAAAGCTACTAATAAATATGTATATATACACACACACCATTTAACAATCCAACCGTCAAACTTGTTTGTATATACTTCGAGATTGTATACCCCAAAAATCACAAAAACAAACATTTAGAGATCTAATAACAAGACAAAACTTTTCGACGGTTATAAATGAAAATTCATGATTTAAGGGTTATTTTAACTCTGATTTTGATGATTTTTTACAACTACACTCCTTGACCCTATATGAATACAATGACTGAATTCGATCATCAATTTAAAAATTTTACACTAGTGGATACCACAAAATCTTATGTTATATTTAACGAAAGTATAAATAAACTCTTAATTGTTAGTTAATATATTATTTTGATGGCATACACATTCTACGAAACTAGTTTCAACGATCCAACCGTCAAACTTGTTTGTTTATACTTTGCGATCATATACGTCAAAAATCGGAAAAAAAAATAAACATTAAGAGATGAAGTACTGGGACAAAACATTTCGACGGTTATAAATGAAAAATCACGATTTAACGGTTATTTCAACTCTGATTTTGATGATTTTTTACAGCTACACTCCTTGACCCTATATGAATACAATGACTGAATTTGATCTTCAATTTAAAATATGTACACTAGTGGATACCACAAAATCTTATGTTATATTTAACGAAAGTATAAATAAACTCTTAATTGTTAG
>NW_018923763.1:45164-56890 GCF_002207925.1 Prunus avium
AAAAGAAAGGCCAACGAAGCTTGAAAAAGAGCCGACCTCTGAGTTCCATTGAAAACAAGTGGGCCCAACGAGAGCCGACCTCTGAGTTTCAATTGCCGATGTGTGGATCTTCACGTGTGATTACACGTGAGGGGGAGTGTTGGAATCCCACATCGGTGTGGTGAAAGAAAACAAATGGGTTTAAATAGAATTACCACACTCTAACTAATATCGAGGTCTTTTGTGGTAAAACCCCACACCTGACGGATTGGGCAGGTGGTAAAGTGGGGACAGTATCGATATTGTTAGAGTGGGACCCATCGGGCAGATCCAAAAACTTCAACAAAAACGACTTATGCTCTGAACTTGAGAATATATTTTTGCATGTTTTTGAATGATTCTTCCATTTAATCTGTCTGTGGGTTGTGTTGTATCTCTAGAGTAAGAAGGAAGTGGTAAACTCGTTATTGGCATGGTTGAATCTCTGTTATTGGGCAGGGTTGAATCTCTGTTGTTGGTGGGCTTTAAGCCTTCAATCTCTGTTATTTTGCTATGTTTTTTTAAATAAATACATTTGAGCTTTTGAGACTGTTTTGATTTGAGCATGAAAGGAATTTGGTTTGAATTTTAGAGTTTTTTTTTAGAGCAGTGGGTATTTTAGGGTATTTGGTTTGAATTTATGAAAGGAATGAAGCTTGTTTGTAACCTAACCCTATTTTTGTTTTTATTCACAGTTGTTTAGCATCTCTGCTGCTGAGCTTTGAAAGTTTCGAAAATTTTGCTTAAATTGAGGTAAATATTTGCTACTAACCCTATTTTTGTTTTGTTTTGAGTGTGTTTAATATGTTTGTAATATGTAATATGGAATATGTATTTTTGTAATATGTTTTGTTGATTCAGTGTATGTGATTTAAATCTGTTTTGACTCTGTTTGAATCTGTTTTTTGGATAGTATATATGTTTTAATCTATTTATGGATAGGAAAATTCTGTTTTGACTGTTTAAATCTGTTAATTGGATAGGATATATGTTTTAATCTATTTATGGATAGGAAAACTCTTTTTTGACTGTGTTTAAATCTATTTTTTGGATAGTATATATGTTTTAATCTGTTTATGAATAGGAAAATTCTGTTTTGACTGTTTAAATCTGTTTTTTGGATAGGATATATGTTTTAATTTGTTTATGGATAGGAAAACTTTGATTGACTATGTTTAAATATGTTTTTAATCTGTTTATGAATAGGAACCTACTTCTAATGAGACTCAAATGCATGAGAATGATGATTCTGAACCTTGTAGTGATGCTACTATACCTCTTACAGTAGCATCACAAAATCCAACACCATCACCATTAGAACCCAGTACTGGGAAGAGGAAACCTAGTAAGAAGGAGAGTGATGTGTGGGAACACTTTGAAAAGTATGATTTGGTATTGGATGTGAAAGCGGTAGATGGGACTAAAAGAAAAGAAGTTGAAAAAAGGGCTAAGTGCAAGTATTGTAGTGCTACTTATGCTAGTGATACCAAGAAAAATGGGAATAGCAACATGTGGAAGTATCTAAACAAACAATGCTTCCATTACCCTTATAGGCACAAGGATAAGAACATACAAACACTCACATTTGATGCATCCAAGGGTAATGCTCTTGTTTCTAGGAATTTTAACAAAGATAATTGTTTGGATGCTTGTATTAGGATGGTAGTTCAAGATGAACTACCTTTTAGCTTTGTGGAGGGTGAAGCGTTTAGGGAATTTTGTAGTGTTGCATGCCCACAATTTAATCCACCTTCTCGTAGAACTCTTGGAATAAGATTTCTAGAAATGTACATGAAAATGAAGGAGAAGTTGAAAGTTGACATTCGTTCACATAGAATATGCCTTACAACCGATACTTGGACATCGGTTCAAAATGTGAATTACATGGTGTTGACTGCCCACTTTGTTGATTTCGACTATAAAATGCACAAAAGAATCGTAAATTTTTGTGTAATTGATAGTCATAAGTGGGAGAGCATTGGGAAATTGCTTGAAAATTATTTGATTAATTAGGGACATGAGAAGATACCCACAATTACTGCGGATAATGCGACTGCCAATACTAAGGCAATTGATTATGTGAGGAAGAAAATAAATGGGTGGAAAGATTCGAATAGTGTGTTAGGAGGAGTTCACATGCATATGAGGTGTAGTGCTCATATAATCAACTTGATAGTTAAGGAGGGTTTGAAGAGATTAGAAAGCTCAATTGTGGCAATCCGTAATGTGGTCAAGTTTGTGAGGTCCTCATCTTCTCAATTGAGTTACTTCAAAATGTGTGTTGAGAAGGAAAAAATAGAGTGCAAGGGGTTGGTGGTGATGGATGTGCCCACTAGGTGGAACTCCACTTATTTGATGCTTGATGCTTGATGCGGCATTGAAATTTCGAAAAGCTTTTGATAGGATGGGGGATGATCCCGATTCTTCCTACTTAATGTACTTCAAGGAAGAGGAAGGAGAGGAAGAGAGAAATGAAGGCATTGAAGGAAGTGGGAAATGGAAGGGAAAGTCTAAGACTAATAAGAGGGTGGGTCCACCTATTGATGAAGATTGGGAAAAAGCCGTGACATTTGTGATGTTTTTGAAGACCTTCTATGATGTTACTTTGAAAATTTCAACTTCTCTGCATCCAACATCACACTCAACCTTCCATGACTTGCTTGCCATATGATGTTACAATTCCTATTGAAGAACGAACAACCGTGGACACGCTTTTAAATGATATGGCAACATCAATGAAGAAGAAATATGATAAATATTGGGGTGAACTTCATAAAGTGAACCCATTCTTGATGATAGGAGTTGTGATTGACCCCCGATTCAAGCTTCGCAATTTGAAGCACATCTTTGAAGAAATATTTGAAAATGATCCTACTTGTGATAGATTGGTGGCTCAAAAGACAAATGAGGTGAAACAACTTCTTATGAATATGTATGAAGTGTATAAGCCTAGTAGCAACAATATGGGTGCTACTAGTACTACCAATGAGAGTGGTGATAGTACTAACAATGAAACCGACTCTTCTTTGGTTTTTGGAGGTCGTAAAAGAAAAACCATGATGGAAAAGTGGAAAAAAATTCAACAAGAGAGTGAGAATGTGGTTATAACACATGAAGTGGATAGGTACTTGTTGGATCCACTTGAATCCATTGATGAGGAGTTTGATATACTAGGGTGGTGGAGAATAAATGGGCTCAAGTATCCTACTTTGGCATCAATTGCAAAGGATGTGCTTGCAATCCCTACTTCCACAATAGCTTCGGAGTCTTGTTTTAGCACAAGTGGGAGAGTGATTGACTCGTTTCGAAGCTCATTGTCTCCTAGGATGGTTGAGGCTTTGATTTGCTCTCAAAATTGGATAAGGTCCGAAGATATATCTTCATTGCAATATGTGCCAACCATTGAGGAGATGGAGTTTTATGAAGCAATTGAAATGGGTGACAAATTTGAATAAGACTCTCCCTTCCTAGTGTGATGAGGATATATTAGAAGGTATTTTTCTTGCATCTTATTTTAATTATGATTTGTTGATGGTGAAACTTTGTGTTAATTCTTTAAGTGTTATGTAGATTGCTTTGTTAAGGCTTTTGGAAGAATGGATGCAGCATATATTTTGGAAGGATATTATCTTTATGTGTATTTATGTCTTGGGTTGTAATCTTTCATAAGTTTAATTTAGATTGTTTGCTTTATTTGTGTGTTATTTTTTGTAATGGTTTGTAAGACGTTATATTTCCTTTCCTTGGTTGGTTGATGATTGTGTGAATGTGGGATTCATTTAGTTGTTTAGAAACTTAGATTGGAATTATGGATTTTTATGGGTTATACTTGAATTTGCATGATTTCAGGATTTGAAAAAAAAGAAAAAAGTGATTTCGGCCTTTTAATAAGAACTTGTTAGGTTTTGGCAATTTGACAATTAAAAAAAGGGTTTTGGCTGAAAGTAAATATGATTTGGGCTTATGAAAAATGGTAGCATTGGGCTCAAGCCCAAACCGATCAAAATGCAGAATCGACACGAGAATCGAGGCCCAATTGCGGTTTGGTCCAATTTCGGGTTTTAATTTAGACCCGACACAACTCGAGAACTAAGGTCTTCATCGGTTCAACCCACGGGTCTACCAAAATTTGACCCGACTTGAACCATGCCCAGGCCTATTCGAATCCCTTATTTTCAATATCACTTGTATAAAAATAAAAAATAAAAAACTAAGAGGAGAAATAAAAACGTAGGCAAGACTTACCCTTTGTTGAGAGACTTGGAGAGCATTAATTGGGACTCATCCTATTAAGATAAGATCACTTGCCTTATAATTTTGCAAATACAGAGATTGTCGAATTTTCTTGGTCAGACGTCATGTTCTAGGGATCATCCAAATATACATAACTTAATATTACTCAAATCCCATTTTCAAGTCCTAGGCCCAACATACCATTAGAGCAAGTGCAGCGCAGCACACTAACTCGAGCAATAGGCCCCCCAAGCCAGAGTTGGACCTCCAACGCACAAAAGGAAGCCGGGCAAGCCCTGGGACCCACCAACTCGGACAAGCCCAAGGTCAATTTTGGACTAGGCTCTTGCCCGAAGTCGATGACGTCATCCGTGATGTCACGTTGACATCAGTGACTGAAAATCAAATTTTTTTACAGCCCCCAACAGGAAGACGCCACATGGTGCTTCCCGAACGCTCCAATCGAATTTTTTGCAGAAATCCGACGCCCTTGATTTTTTTGGCTAAAAAAATACCAAAAAAATACCAAAAAATTCTGGATTTTTTCGCTATAAATACCTAACAATTTTATTCACTTTCCACACTTAATCTTCATACAAATTCTTCTCCTTCCAATATTTTTTAATTTCCACTCTCATTTTTCTACTACTTTCCATTTGTATCAAAAAACAAATGGCCTATTCAATTTAATGTAACTTTTTTTTTTCTTGCATATTCAATTTTTTTTTCTTGCATAATAAGTTTTTTATATTTTCTTGCATAATAATTTTTTTTTTCTTGCATTTCCAATTTAATGTAACTTTATAATAAATAGTGACACGTGACAACCGAAAGTATTATATGAAAAGCTTATCAAAATTAATGGTTTAAGTATTAAAAAAAAAATTAAAAAATAAAGTGAATAGTGTTTGCCCTTGCCCTTGCCCTTTCCCTTTGGGGTGGAACCAAAAAAGGTAAGGCTGCCACTATTCACATGAATAGTGTCAAACATTGCCTTGCCTTTGCCTTGCCCTTGCCTTTTGGGGGATCCTATTAGATATGGATGGATAACAATTGTGGTTTTCTATGATTTTCTGAAAGAGTTTAATGTTTCAAGGCATATTGCTATCTTTCTAATTTTATTTACCCTCATTATTCGTGTGCAAAAGCGTTATGCAAATAAGCGTTGTGGCTACAATTAAGCTCAGTCTAACAAGATTACTCGAGGTTCCTGGAATAGAAATTAAAATATGCACTGTATTAGTTTCTGCATGTATAAACATATATGTACTGTTCTTTATTAAATCTTCAGATAATATCCCCCTTTATATAAAAGCATATGTGCCTCTTCAAATGGTATGTAACTCTTCAAGTACACCCATTTGAATTCGAGACATTGCTTCACGGTCGCAACTTTTCACTCTTAAAATTATGATGATCAATATAATAGAACCATGCACTTACTTCAAATTCATACAAAATCAAAGTTCATCGACTGGATGTGTTGGGGGATTGGAGAGCTGCACTGTTGCATCTCCTTGATTATGCATCACTTCCTGCTTCTGCTTCCATCTCTCCATCTCCTTCAGCAACAAGCCCTTACTTTCCTCCTCCCCATTTCTGCCATCATCCTTCTGCTTATTGAATTTGTATCCCAAATTAAAACACATCTTTAATTTTTCTGATCACAATGGTTCATAGAAATCCAATGCAATGCATGGAAAGTTTAGATCTTCGCTTTTAATTATATATGTTTTTTTTCCCTTGCCTAGAGTGGCAAATAGTAGCTGTTTTGTTCTCTTAATTTGTCTGCTCTTGTGTGATGCCGGGGAATACAAGAAAAATCGTTTCTTTTTGTTTAGGACAAACAGATGTGGAATCATATCCTTGGATTAAGTTAAATGACTAGCTTACAAGTGCTAAATTTAAGCTTCTCATGCTGATCATCATCAACAATTCAACTAAGCCGCCACCCAATCCGTAATAGTGTTCATTCAAGAGCTAGACAGGCCGAAGTACAGTTGGAAATAAAATATAAAAATAATAATAATAAACAGCAACAACAGATCACTCGATTTTAATTAATACTAATCAATAAATTAACAAAATTAACAACACAAGCACAAGTCCAAGAAATATGAAAACAACTCAGTGTCGGGAAAAATAGGTTGAAAAATTATGTTTGAGCATCAATTATAGCGCCAAGAAAAGAAGCAAAGCATATTGTTTAGATTTTCGAGTTGCTTGAGCAACAAGCAAAAATGACTTCTCACAAGATTTATATTTACATTTTTATTTGTATTTCTAGAATAAATATTCTATTAGGATATTCTTTTTTATATTATTTTATGATTATAATTTTTAATATTTTCTTGTCAGTTAAGTTTACTATTTACGCAACTTTGTGGCGTTGTATTTGTAATCTTTTATCATATGATTAATTAAGTTCAGAGACTTTTCTTTATTTTCTTGTGGATTTCATATGCTCCAGTTTGTCCCTCCAGTTTAGAGTTTAGACACTTATTTTTGTTTATTGTGTTTCTAGCTACGTCAGGTTATGAGTTATATGTTTGGAACATGATCGTCCCTTATATTTGTAGCAAGGTCATTAGTGGACTATGATTTATGAAAATGTAACTTTTGACCAAAGAGTATGATAAAAGTCTATTCAGATATTCTAGTGTTGTAGTAGCCTTATTAGTAGTCTAAATAAACAATAAACAAAGTTTGTTTCCATGCA
The DNA here is from genome assembly GCF_002207925.1 of Prunus avium. The sequence continues at coordinate 52,135 of NW_018923763.1, forward strand.
ACCGTTAATTACATTTTTATTTATTGCGTAATTCTAATTTAGGAGTATAATTAGAAAATTAAACAAATTTTACTTCCAATTCCCTTATAAACCAAATATGAGAAATAAAATAAAATAATTTCCACCAAAAAAAAAAAAAATCTTCCATATGCTCTCCGGTGAAAATATATATATAGATTGATTTTCAATCAACTTCTTTCCGTCTACAAAAACGGGTGAAATTACTTGAGAAATGCTAATTTTTGAACATATTAAGTGCATAAATTTATGCATGAGTGGAATACACGTGACACAAAATGAATAGGAAGGAAAGAAGAGGAATGAAAAGGGAATATAGTTAGCACTCATGTTAGAGCATCCGCAATTGACTCCTCAAACCAACTCCTTAGACAAATTTTAGGGAGGAATTGGAAAAATACAACTCCAACCACTTCCTATCCACCTCCTAAAATAGAGAGACTTCTAGTGTAGGAGCTTCTAAATCCGAGGAGAGAAAAATGACTCTTTTAGTGGCTCTCAATTTTGGATTCCTATCACTTTTAAAAAATAGTTGCTTCTGTTGTACTTTGAAAATAATTAGCCGTAAAGTAAAGCAGCTCTATATTTGGTAAACAATATTTTTAACGTGTTGTTAGTACAAAAAAGCAGTGTCAAAACCTTTTGGTAAATTTTAATATAAAATTATTGTAACTGTGAATAATGACTAAAATAGACATGATATTGAAAGTGTTATGGGCTATTCATGTGGTGGTAGTGGTGGTGGTGGTGGAGGAGGTGGTGATTGTGGTAGTGGTGGGGACGACAGTTGTGGAGGTAGAGGTGGTGTCATTTTTAAAAATTAATGATGATATTTTGGGAATTAAAAAAATTCATTAAATGTTCATCTCTACTTCTTTTGAAAGCAGCTTTGAAAAACAACCCATAATTTGCTTTTAAAAACTGTTGTCAAAAGGTCATTGCTTTTAAAATAATCGAAATATTTATCTTTCACCGAACACCTTAAACTGCTTAATTTTAAAGTTAAGCAGATTTTTGGTGAAAAAATAAAAAGCAATCACAAACAGGACCTTAATGATGCTTTGTTTTATGCATATCTTTAACTTTTAATTAATGTTAACTACTTTTAATCTTTTTTTCTTTTATAAAGATGGACAAATTATGTTGAATTTAAAAATAATTGTAGTATTTATGACTCCTTAAACTAGGAAGTATGATTGAAGTTCAAGTTTTAAAAAGAACTCCTAAAACTGTTTTTAACTAAATTTTAACTAAAAAATAAAAGAGAATAATTGTAAATGCTATTGCTATTGGATATAAGTATGAAAAGATAATTGTAAATGTTATTGCTATTGGATATAAGTATGAAAAGACAAGTTTGATTGATGAGTTCTTTAAGGGGCAAGAAGCTATCTTTGACTTCACTTCTTTCAAAGCTCCACCAATAATAAAATAAACTATAATAATTATCACTAGTGCAAATCCAAGAAAGCTGCACCATCCTCTTTTCCACCAACTCCATACAGAGCTTGCCAGCCAACCCCCTACCCCCTACCCGCTACCCCTCAATGGCCCCATGGCACATCTCTCAAACCTTTGACCCTTGAAACGCTCTTACAAAACGAGCATTGATTGGCACCGTTGTCTTCTCCAAACACCAAAATAAAATAAAATATAAGACAGTTGGACTTGCACAAAATTGAGAAAATTTTATGTTACTTATTAAGCAAAAGAAATAATAGAAAAATTGTCCTTTACCTGTTTTGCTTAATAAAAGAAAAAAAAATGTATTATAAAGGCGACACCCCATAATCTCATAAGCCTTTTGTATTATACATGTGGTTCTGTGATTCTGTGCGGCCCTGTCCATTTTTGGACAATCACCAATGCCTGCCTTGATGAGAACCACTTCCTCCTCCACCTTTGTTCTTTGCAATGAAAGAATTCTTCGGTTTTGGTATCTCATGGATGTCCATTACTTGAATTGTCCTCTGCTTTTTGGCTTCGCAAAAGACAGCACAAGCACATTCCAATCAGCACAAAGACCAATTTAATCAACAAAAGCTAAACAATAAACCAAGAAGTTGAAAGTTATGATGCAAACCATTTTCAGCTTCTTTGTAATTCGCCTGAAGTCGTTTTCTTGCAGAAGCCAATCTATCATTGTCAAAATTGCTTTCCTTCTGTTCTCTCTGTCTCTGCAAAACCAATTCAGCGACAAAGAAGAATTCAGTGGAAATAATTTACTTCGACTTACAGTTTTACGAATTCACATTGTGATGCAGCACTGAGATAACTTACACTTACACTCAACTAAGCTATAAACAGAATTAATTGGCTTAGTTGAGTTGAGTTTCTTATATTTTGGATGCATAAGCTTCAAAATTTATATTATCTCCCTCCAATTTTCAGCAACCAAACATAGAATTTGGTATCCGTACATTTTGAGGAGCAGAAGCAAACATAGGGGTTGATTGTGCTGGTTTTGGTGGAGCTTCTCTCCTAGGAACTGCCTTTGGCTTGCGTTCTGGTTCTGAATTGTTCTTGTCTGACCCAGAACTCCCATCTGTGTGAACAATAATAATAACATCAAATTAAAAACAATAAACAGGCCGACATTAATTAAACTCTAAACGAGTAAATTTTCAGATAAGCTGAAATGGAAGTCTGGAATCTGATTCTATACTTACTGTGAGGATTTGGAGAATACGCAAAATCAGGAACCTGAAAAACAGAAAGAACAGAATATTAGAAAGCAAGAATAAAAGAGAGAATTTTCCACAACTTTACCATAAACAAAGATTTCTTTGACCTGGTGAAGACCATTTTGGGGAATTTTCTGCTGGGGTGAGTCTTCATCAACTGCCAATAACATACATTAGCATCCACAGTCCATCATTTTAATTTTTTCCAAGAGGAGAAATTAAATTTATTAGGAAGGAATAAGGATCTTAATTTTACCCATGGCCGAAAATATAAGAACCTCATAATTACCTTGAGTTCTTGGAATGATATTTCCATATCTGCTAGACTTTGAAGCAACTCAACCAAAGAATCCTCAGACTGACACGAACAAAGTTGCACAAACATCAATATAAAAGAAAAGAAAAAACAAGACACAACCTAACCAAAAAAGGAACTGAATTGAAGATTGACAGAAAAAGAAATTCACCTGATGTGGATCCTCAAGCTGCTTCTTGATTTCTAGAATGTTCTTCTGCTCATCTTCGAACAACCCTCCGTATGGATCCAACCCCTCCTTGTCCTCCTCCTCATCGTCATCTCTATCAACGAACTGCGGCGTGTACGGTGAAACTCCTTTGGGTTGGTTCCCATTGGGCCCATCAGTATCACAGTTCGGGCACCGAGGCGGAATGCAAGTTGTGGCGTAGAGGCGCTCAACAATGCCATCCCTCCGGTGCTTAAGCTCGGTGCCATAATCAGCCGAAGCTACAGCAATGGCGGTGTCAATGAACGTCCACACATCCACTCCCGAGGTTTCTAAGATGGTCCGCAAGTCGTCATGGTCCATGGCGTCCGCCTTGCAGTCAACTACAAACGCTGTCGTTCTGATGATGGATTGTTCTCAGATTCTGAGATTGCATCACCGGATCATGAATGCAGTTATAAAAGCCCAAGCCTCCTCAACAAAGTATAGAAAGGCACAGATCTGTCTCAGAGTTGCAGATTCACCAGTCCAAGCTCCAAAAAGGAATTCCCAGGCAGAAAGACTAGAAAAATATCAAGTTTTCCAAGCAAATATCGGAGAAAGCTGAATTGGATTTCTGGGGTTGCCAGGAATTAGATATCCGATGAATTTGTTGGACAATCGGACATGTGATGGGTATATTCTATAAGAACCCTAAACACTGGCAGAAAAACTCCATATTCTTCCCTCTTTCAAATCCTCCCGAGCAATGTTCAATCCAAAGTTCTTACACTTTATATCGTTCACAAACTGCTGAAAGAAAAAGAAAAAAACAAACAAGACTAGATTTTAGCCCCATAAAGAGACAAATCCATTTTTACAGAGCATCCTAGTCCATGTAGTGCTATAGAAAAAAGTGCATGCAGAGCAGCCAAAAGAAAAAAGATTACTGAACTAATGAGCAAGCCAAACGAATAAATCATCCAATTAATAGAGAACAATATGACAAATCCTAAAACCTTCCAAAAAAATTTAAAAAAAAATTATGGCAACACACAGATTAACAATACTCTAAACAGTGACCTTGAACAATGTTTAAACAGAAATAAATTATTCAGAAAACGCCTAAATTAGAACAAATCCCTAATTTATAAACAACAAAAGGATTAGAATCCTGCATTCAGAGAAATTTAAAACAAACAATAGATTGATGAGAGGGAAAATAATACAAGTTTATGCGAAAAGTCAGAGAAGGTAAGAAGAAAATCATAGAATTAGGCAGAAGCCCGATTAAACAGAGAGGCAATCAGATCTCAGCGAAGAAAGAGAAGGATACATACCTAAGAGAACGAGCGAAGAGGATGCACGGAGGAGGATGTTGCTCTGGAGCTCTGGTCTTAGGGGCTGTCTTTACTTCTTTTTTGGGGTGTATTTTTCTTTTACAAAACAATAAAATCACACGAAGTTTCTACGGTACGATGCGAATTGCGAATCCACTTTTGGCCTTTGGATCAACAAATTCAATCCAATGGTCGTCAATAAGTCTTAAGAATAAAAATAAAATACAAAAGAACCAAACATGGCAAAACCAGTCTCTCTGAGGAAAAAAAA
>NW_018923765.1:2971-19384 GCF_002207925.1 Prunus avium
AGAGAGCTGAGTGACCTAAGAGAGAACAAAATTTCTGAACTTGTGAAAAATCAGCAATAAGTGGACAATAACTTTATATTTATAGGTAATAGTTGTAAAAAAATTGGGAAGGGGTGGTATTTTTAGTTAAAATTATAAAAAGGGTGGCATAGAAGGCTATTTCCCTTTTTCTTTCCTATAACCCTCACATCGCACGCGACTCTCTCTTTCTCTCAGTCGTCTCTTCTCTCTTTTTTCATTTTTCTTTTCGTTTTTGACCTAAGAGGCTGCGGCGCCTCTCTCTCTCGACCCGCCTCCCTCAGATCTTCAATCCTCGCATAGCAACAGCACCAGAACCATCTCTCTTCTGTTTTCTCTACTTCGGTCCTCTCACTCTCAGTCGATCAGTCCGCCAGCGCGCCGCCTCTCACTCTCAGTCGATCAGTCAGCCACCGCATAGCACCTGCATGCAGCGGCAGGTCAGCTTCTCTCTCTCTCTTATCTGTTCTTTTTTTTCCCCGTCGCTTCTTTGCTCCACTAACTCTCTCTTTGCTCTCTCTTCTTATTTCGATTTTTCTATATTTCTCAGTCTCAGTTTCTGATCGCCGACAACATCTGTTCCTTTCCTGCGATTTCTTCTGTGGGTTTCTCTCTCATATCAGTCAAAGGTGAGAGCATCATCTCCCTTTGAATTTAGGGTTTATTCTAAATTAAATTTATGGTTTTTTTCTTTTAAATTAGGCTTGTCGATTTGGTGGTTGAGGTTGATGTGATGATATATTTTTTCTGTTAAGGTTTTAGGGTTGTCGAATTAGGGCTGCCACCATTAGGTTATGCTGTGTTGTGATGATTATTTGAAAATTGAAATTGACAAAGAAATTATGAACTGTTAGTTTCATTATACAAATTAGGGCTGCTAGCATTTAGGTTCTTCTGTTAAATTATTCTAATTAGGGCTGCTACCAATTAGGTTATTCTGTTAAATTATACTGTTGTGATTATTTGGTTCTGTCCTTGGCGGTTCTGTTTTGCTAAATAGGTTATGCAGCATGCTAGGTCTGTTTTGATTGGTTAGTTTCTGTTTTTTCTTTTTGTTTCTATTCAAAGATGATCTTTGCTAATTGGAGTCTGTTCTGAAATTTTGGGGTTCAGTTCAAATTTTGGTTTTAATTTTAGGATATTTTTTAGAGCAGTGGGTATTTGGTTTGAATTTATGAAAGGAATGAAGCTTGTTTATAACCTAACCCTATTTTTGTTTTCATTCACAATTTAGCATCTCTGTTGCTGAGCTTTGAAAGTTTCGAAAAGCTTTTGCTTAAATGGAGGTAGGAAACTCTGTTTTGAGCTGTTTAAATCTGGTTTTTGGATAATATATATGTTTTAGACTCTGTTTAAATCTGGTTTGTGGATAATTTATATTTTTTAGTCTGTTTATGGATAGGAAACTCTGTTTTGAGCTGTTTAAATCTGGTTTTTGGATAATATATATGTTTTAGACTCTGTTTAATTCTGGTTTTTGGATAATTTATATGTTTTAGACTCTGTTTAATTTTGATGATATCTGAAATGAAACATCTCTGGCTTTTTTTGACAGTACATGGTAAAAGCTTCTTTAATTTTGTGCATTTCTTTTTGGGAGGTGATTGATGATGAAGTTTGTTACAGTGGTGGTGATGATGTTATGTTGTTGTTGTACGGTCCTTCACTGCAACTTCATTTCTGAAATTGTTTTTATTTTTTATTTTTAAAGTGTTATGAAAACTAGAGAGAACTTGTAAGCCATAAGGCATGAGTTTTAACCATTTGGATTTCATGAATCTGTTGATGGATATTGATTTGGTTGATTAAGATTTGGATATTGAATCTGTAACTTAGGCATCACTTGGTGAATGAATATTGATTTGATAACCTGTTGATGGATATTAATTTGATAATGTGTTGAATTTTGGTGAATGAATGAATATGTTAAATATTGAATTGGTTCATTTTTGAGTTGTCATTTTGGTACCGAAATGGTACCATTTCATATCGATACCGATTTGGCATGGTATAGTGCGGTACCAATTTTGGCAAACGATAATCCCATACCGTACCATACCGGTTTTAATTTCCGGTATCGGTAGCGGTACGAGCTCAATACCGTACCATACCGTACTATGCCCACCCCTAATTGTGCCCATTGCTGAGGAGGACCTTAACTGCCTATCACCGGTAAATACATGCTAATGTGACTGGGAAACACATAAACGTTACTTCCTCTCTCTCTCCACTCACCACAACCCTAATTTTCCTTCTCCGTATGGTATACATACCAGATTTTATAAACCCTCCCTCCCTCTCCCCCTCTCTGGTTTTTCTGTTTGGCTTCCGAGAAAATTAAGAGGATTTTGGCTGCGGAAAGGTGATCTATTCTGAGCTTGGGATTAGAATTCTTGTTTGTATGTAACTTTTGCTCACTTTTTGTGTTACAATTTTTGTTACTTGGTTTTAGAACTGCTTTGTGCTTGTTGCTTGCTTGTGTTTGAATGAGCGAGTTGATGTTTGTAGGATTACGGGGTTGAAGAGGTCCAGTCCAGAGAAGACGTTTTTATCACCTCGCAACTCCAGAAGCCCATGGTTTCCTCTCGAGGAGAGCCGTAAGTTCTTCATCTCCTTGTCTTCTATTCTTTTTTTTCCTTATTTAATTTTGCTATATGCTAATGTTTGTGGTTGATTATCCATGTCTATTCTGGTTGATGATGAGATTATGCTGATTATTTTTTGAATTTTATGAGTCCCTGCCTGTTGGTATACTGTGTGAGTGCAATTTTTATTTTATATTCTAAAATCAAATGGTAATTTTTCAGTAATGGCAGTCCTGGTGGCAGGGCTACTGCGATGAATTCCAAACAGTTAAATTTGTCAAGAAATGGAGACGAAAGCATTCAACCTGAACAATCAAGCTCTTGCAGGAATTGGACAGTAAATGGGGCTAATGGGGTTAAAGAAGAAAGCTCTCTTGACATTGATCCCGCTGCGTGTAAAGGTGATACTTTCTGCAACACCTCTGAAAAAGGTATAGTGCAGAGTAATGCATCTACAACTGATGAGATGTCTGGAGTTAGCAAACAAGACAATTCCAATGAAAGATTAGCCAATTATAATTCACCACCCCCTGCGTTGGAGCAAAGTAATGGACGAACTAATCTGAAAAACTCATCAGGTATTAAGAATGTTACCACTGACAGTTTTTATCTTACTATCCGAACATATTGCTTCTTTTGTTTTCTTAGTATTGTTTTTTAAACTATGGCTAGATTTCTGAAATACACCCCCCCCCCGCAAGGGCTTAGTCCTACTCCCTCCAGGCCCGATGAGTTACTTTCATCGACGGTAAGGCTAACTATGTGGTGGTAAATTTATGGTGAAATTAATTTTAGTTAATAGTTTCATTACTCATGGTTGAAAGGTTTAGTAAGAAAATATTTGAATCATGGGTTCCTAAAATCCTAATTTTAGTTAATAGTTTATTCCTTTTATTTTTTATTAATATTGATTGGACGTTAACATATGCGATGTACAATCTTCACACCATATTGCTTCTTCCTAATGGCTATTACTTGTTTGGCTGAGTTAACCAAGTTTGTTTTGATGTTATTCTTGCTGTGATAAAATAGTTGTAAAATAGTTGAGCAAGAGATGAGTCTTAGTAGATAAATTTTTTCTTGTAGTTTATAGTATTTCATATTCGTTTCTTTTTATTAATATTGACTGGACTGTAATATATGTGCTTTACATTGTTTTCTTAACATCTCGATACCATGTTGTTTCTAGTTGCTGACTGATTTGGCTTTTATGTCAGGTGAGATTTGACAGGATCCTCGACCTTCCGGATGGAATTCCCTGGAAAATCGTGTCTCACCTCTCGGCAAATGACAAGATGTCCACAACCTGCCTGTCCAAAGAGTGGCAAACATTTTGGAGACTCGGTTCAAGTGATGATTATTTTGCAGCCTCTGAATCCGCCTTTTGGAAGGATGTGAATGAAGAACTAAATCATACTTCTTTGCTCAGTTTCAAGTTGAGGTGTTCGAAGTATGCAACACTCAAGCAGTTGGAAGATTTCATTCATGCCGTCATTAAAAAAATGGTGGTTGTCTTGGACATATCAGTTGTCAGGCACGAAAATTCGGAATTTTCTTTACCGTTGGAGGTGTTTCAAAGCATAGATATAAAGGTACTGAAAATAGGTCGAGGACTCATAATTGATATCCCTCCCGAAACTTACCCGAGATTGCATAAAATACATGTTGACATATCTCGGCCATTACACCCATCCATACTAGGATTTTACAACAGGTGTCCAATGCTTCAAGAATTGCGGATCGAAGGGAGTGTGGTGGAACAGCCGTCAAGGAAACAGACTTTCTTGGTAAATTCTGTTAGCCTTAAGAGGCTAGTTATCAGACTTAATCTTAAAAAAGGACGAGATCCTCATAATGGTCGAGATGTGTACTGGTCTGCTGTCAATCGTTATGAATTTCATATTCATGCACCAGGACTGAAATTTCTTGATATTGATGAGACTGTATTTGCTACTTTCGAGATCAACGAGTTACCCATCCTTCAAGAAGCGAGATTTAATAGTGGATTTTTCGAGGCAAGAGATTATCTTAGTGATAAAGAACTTGGGGATCTTTCGAGTAGAGTATTTTCTACTTTTACTATGGTAGCATCAATGTCCAAGTCGATTATTGTGAGAGATGGATGTCTTGAGGTAAGATACTCACAAGAGTATTTTCTACTGTTATTATATTTAAGTAGAGTTTGTGTTCATAAACCTCCTGCTATAATATACTTTTCCTACTAAAAGGCAATGAGGGTCTGCTAGTGATTCTTATTAATGTGCTTATTCTATTGCTTGTTTGCTAGTGCTTCTTATTAATGTGCTCATTTTCTACAGGCACTCGGTTTCATGTTTAAGAGGATGTGTTACTCTGTTAATGAAATGGCAGCTGTGAACTCTTTTGCAACTAGATTTCTTCCAATCCCCGTCACAAGAACGATTAGCTTGGAGATTGGACACAACTATGCCTGGGATTTCCTGCCCTGCATGCTTAGTGCAACACCTCACTTGAAGATATTGAAACTCAGAATGGTCCGGAGAAAAGATGTGGAAGGCAATATCAACTTTGCTTGGAATTCCAGATCAAGAATTATGCCAATTTGTTTGATGGATAGCGTGGAAGACATTGAACTCCACGGGTTCAGTGGAGGAGAAGTTGATATGATACTTGCTTATATTAAGCATGTTGCAGGAAAAGACCGCTTCAAAGCTCTCTCAAAGAGAATTAATTTATTTTAATTTTTTTTTTGTTAGTGAGATTCAATTTGCTGAGATAGAAACGCATGAGCTTCCTTTTGTTTTCACTTTAGTTAGATCGTTCGGCAAGTAAACGCATAGATACTTATGTGAGGTAGCATAAGATAGCTAATAAAAATAGACACTCCGGATGCAACAAAATTCGACATGTGTTGATTAAACTTCAATTTTCTCAGATGTTGTGCGTCAATTTAATTTGCAGATTCAGACTATTATTCTATCTCATATATGCTGCTGTATGTTTCTCTCTTTTATTTCACCAAACCTAAGAGACTGCAATGGCATAGATTTTCTATTTACCGAGTTTTAATATTGATTTTTTGGTTAGAATTTTAAAATGCAAGAAATATAGTGGGGAAATAGTTTAGATAATTCACTTGAACAAAAAAAAAAAAAAGGAGTTAAATAAGAGAGGAAAGGTCAGGATTGAGAACATGCCTATTACACCCACATACATATCATCGAATTATAGGAAGGAATACAAGGACATTAATCACTCGAATGAAACTAACCTAGATAGGAATTCCACATTCCATATTCTTTCTACCAAGCTCAAGTGACATTTTCGATCAATTGTTTACCCAAAAGTTCTGCTTTTTTATCTTGCTTACTAGTTACCACTATTTTAACATTACCAGCAGTTGCATACAGTAAAGCTGCATGCTGTATCCAATTTCGACTCTCGCTTAAGGAAGTTACTCAAAGACCTTAATGTTTTACATCTGTGAGCAACTGGACATCATTCTTTGTTATTCTGTTTCTTGCTAAATCGGCATATCCATGTCACAGGGTGTTGGGTTTCTTCATATGATGAAAAAAATGAAGCATTTCTCTTGTTTTCGTTCCAGGTTTGATGCTGTTATCATATCTTCAGAGTTGGGTATGAAAAACAAGATGCAAAACATATTTAAATCGACTTTAGGTATGTTATGTATGATGAGTTTACAACAATGTTGTCGAAAAGATTAAAATTTACTATAGCATTCCCGACAACATTTTCTTGATATAATGTTAAAAGGTACACATGGAAGCTGCTCTTTGATCGTTGCAGATCAAGTTCGTGTTGATGCTTGCAAAGCAGTACATGTTGTTGGCAATGATGAAATAGGAGATAAGGTTGGGGCCAATGCCATTAGAATTGATTGCTAGTAAGGGTTCTTTGCAGTATAAATACAAGCGTGTGCCTTTTCTGATGATCTTATCAACACAACATGCATGAACGAATGTCACTGAAGACTGACCTCTCTTAGACAAAACATAGCTCTAATTTATGAGTTCATTCAAGTTGTTAGTGCTTACCATTAATTTGAATAAGCAGAATACGAGGCCTGGATGGAAAGACATCCACCCTTATTCGAAATAGCATTTTCATTTCAGAGTCATAGCTTCCAAAGAAGTAGGTATATTGTATAATTTATAAATACCACACTTTCAATTTTGTATGAAATTGGAGTACTCTCACAAGCCAGAAATCCAATCGGGGCATTGGTGTTGACCCGACTTCTTCCTACTCCCCGCTCCATTCTTGAAACAGATCGACCTGGAAGAGGAAGGAAAAAGGAACCAACATAAACTCATTTTGCATTATCAACTTATCCATGGAGAACATACCAATTGAATTGGCTTTTCCGTCATTTTCTAGGATTTTTTTCTTGGATAAGTTCATAATTTTATCTTTACAAAAATTTGCTCTAACGCTTTGTGAAATTTGTCTCCACTACATGGAAGGTGTGGACCAAACACACAGCCTTAGTTATGACTTACTCGTCTTTTTTATTTTAGACTAGTTATTAGAACCCATTGACCAAACTCTATAATCATGCAACACAACGGTGGCGCAATAAACAATTTTCCCCCTTGCTCTTGATCCCGAAGCAGGATGACAACTTATATTTTTATAGCATTTGTGAAGGAAGAATCTACAACAATATTACTGAACTACAAGTCACTAATACAAAAAGTGCAAAAGACGACCAGAAAACAACGACGGTAGATCAAAAAACCGTCGTTGTGTTTTAAAAGACGACGGTAATAGAAACCCGTCGTAGATACATAACTTAAACACCTAAAAAATTGGGATCCGCATGGATATTTTTAAAACACGACTCACCAAATTAAAAAACGTCGTCTTATTAAAAAGGTTTTATTCCGAATTAAAATCTAAACCTAAAAACAACGACTGCAGCTATGAAGTCACCACCGTAGAAAGTAAAGACGATGGTTAAAAATCAGCCGCCATGTTAACTCATAAATAAAAACGACCAAAATATCTTAGTCAGCGATGCATAATTTCAAAGGAATCGACGTAGGTAAATTACAAAAAATTCGCTGTATTAAATTAATTTACCACGACAGTAAAGATAAATTTATCGACTTTTTAATGACAGTGTACTACGACGGTATCTATAACTCTACTATCTACATAAGTTGTACTAACCACGACGGTTTGTTCAATTAACTTTATACGTCTATCATTATCTATAAACCGTCGTCTTAATTTTTATTACTTTTCAAAATTTATTTTTGGATTTTGTTTTCTACGACGGTAGATCAACAGTATGACAAGATTTGTGAAAACCCACAACGATTTATATAGAAAACTGTCGTCATAATCAAATTAAAGTGAAGTCTTACCAGAATAAACTCTGTTTCTCATCATAATCGAACCAACACACAAAGGCAATATTTTAGACATTGATGATGTGTTTGTCTTTGTGTCTTTGAGATACACAAAGGCACAAACACATCAACATCCAAAACATTTGCCTCTAAAATTTGACGACAGCAGCCAAGACATTTGCTTTCAGAAAGACGATTTTTTAGAAGTTGATGATGTGTGCGTGTTTGTGTCTTTCAGATACACAAATGCGCACACACATCAACATCCAAACTATTGCCTCCAGAGAGGTGAGACAGAGCCAAGGGCAAGAAGAAGGTGAAACCCTGATTGAAAAATGAAAGTGAAGAACGATTGAAAAATCCTTATTTATAAAATAATCTTTTATACCATGTCGGTTACATTAAAATTAGCGACGTCTAATTGAAAACATAGACATCGTTTCAAACTAAACTGAGGTCGTATAAATTTAATTAACAACGACGGTATAAAAAAAAAATGACGTTGTCAATTTTTTGAAAAACTAATTTCTTGTGTAATTAAAAAAGTTACATGTCGGTATGCGTAATTAAAACGACATTCTATAAGATCTTTAACGTCGTTGTTATTGAGTATAAGGTAGTTGTGTAAATTTGAAAAAGACGGGATACATCTTTTTGGAAGAAGAGATACATCGTCGTGTAATTATACGTAAACACGGCGTTTTCGGAAAACTAGGGGTCATTGAAACCATTTTACTAGGGCGGTTACAACCTATAGTGCCGTATAATGTTACATACTAGGGTGGTGTCTATTAATAGCGTCGTGTTATGAAACGGTATGTTAATATTTTAAACTTTTCGCCTACTTGACCTACACTTGCACTGTTTCCAAACCCGAGAAAAAAATTCAAGCTTCTCTCATTTTTCCTTCTCAAAGCGTTGTGTCTGTATCTCATCGTCTTCCTTTCCTCTTCGTCTTCGTCTCTGAACTGAAACACCAAACTCCGAGAGAAAACTTTCATTCCAAGCAAAAGGTAAGCATTTCTCACTATTTTTGTTCCTGTTTTGCATGCGCATATCATTTTTGTTTCGAATATAGGTTTTTGTTTTGAAAATCTTTTTACATTTTTTCTGGCAAAAATTATTTTACTTCTTTCCAAGTTTGATAAAATATACAGGCAAAGAAGGAAAGTCTCCAAGTTTGAACACTACTCTGTTTCTTCTACTTCAACTAAATAAGATGACGGTGGCTTCTCATTTACGTGGTTAGATTTATAGACCACGACGGTTCGTCAGTCATCCTAGGGTGTGTGAAAGTTGTTCTACGTTGTTTTTTAAAATGACCGTCGTTTTTTTATTTGATTTTTTAGGATATATTCATCGCAGGTTTGATTTCTCTGAACCATGGTTTTTGTTTGAAAATCTTTTGAATTATTTTTCTGTTGAAAATCATTTTACGTTTTTCCAAATTTGATAAAATATAAAGACAAAGAAAGAAAGGGTCTGGAACCACTTCTCTGTTTTTATTTTTCATCTTATAGAGACGACGGTATCTTATTATTAACGTCGTTTGTTTTTCATCTTAAAAATACCGCCGTGATAAAGTCTTATGACGTCTTCTGTTATATTTTTGCGCCGTGTGAATAATATTACTACGTCAAAATTTTTAAAAAAATGTCGTTTTTAGTAAATGAAAATCTAAAATATTTTGCATGCGCATATCATTATAGGTTTTTGTTTTGAAAATATTTTTACATTTTTTCCAGCGAAAATCATTTTACAAGTTTGATAAAATATACAAACAAAGAAGGAAAGTTTTCAAGTTTGAACACTACTCTGTTTCTTCTACTTCAACTAAATAAGACGACGGTGGCTTCTTATTTACGTGGTTAGATTTATAGACCACGACGGTTTGTCAGTTATCCTAACGTCGTGTGAAAGTTGTTCTACGTTGTTTTATAAAATGAGCTTCGTTTTTTTGTTTGATGGTTTAGGATATATTCATCGCAGGTTTAGGATAAAATCTTTTCAATTTTTTATCTGATGAAAATCATTTTAAGTTTTTCCAAATTTGATAAAATACAAAGACAAAGAAAGAAAGGGTTTGGAACCACTTCTCTGTTTTTATTTTTCATCTTGTAGAGACAACGGTATCTTATTATTAACGTCGTTTGAATTGTCATACCGCGACGGTATATAAATATCGCCGTGATAAAGTCTTATTACATTTTCTGTTATATTTTTGCGTTGTGTGAATAATATTACTACGTCGAAATTTTTTTTTAAATGTCGTTTTTAGTAAATGAAAATCTAAAATATTATCACTTGAAGGTCTGAATTTGGAATCACTACTCTGTTTTGTGTAATTATATCATAAGACGTCGGTGGTTTATTATTCACGTCGTTTGAAGCTTTAACCACGTCGGTAGTTAAGTACCGTCGTGATAAATGTATGATTACGTCGATTGTTATGTTATTACGTCGTGTGAAATTTTATAATACGTCATTTTTTAATAAATAACCGTCGTGTGTTTTCTTAATTTCATCTGAAATATTTTCACTTGCAGGTTTGATTTGTCCGTAACCATGATTTCTCAAGACCAAAGTAAGGACTCTAGCTTGAAAAAAAATGAATGTCAGGAGCTTAAAGTTGTAAAACCTCAAGCCAAGTCCTCGAAGAAGATGAAGTTTGTTTCATATGCTGAGACAAAACCAAGCAGCACGACAACATTTCCTGAGGAGCCAAAGTCAAGTCAGGGTATAAACACAATGCCCCGTGTTGTGAAGAGAAAATATCAGAAAATCAAGGCAGTTGTTGAGTACAATAAAAGGGGGAAACCATGTGGCCCTACACATACTGAGATGCAGTCCTACATTGGTGTGTTGGGCCGCTCCAGAGTCCCACTTGTGGACAAGAAATGGGCTGAAATCCCCAAGGATATAAAAAAGTAGATTTGGGAAGCTGTTGACATGACTTTTGTGGTAGGTCAAGGGGGCAAGAAACTGGTGTTATCTTCTGCTGCCAAGAAATGGAAGGATTTCAAGTCTACACTAATGAGGCATCATATCCTTCCATTCATCAATGAGAAGGAGAAGTTAAGACAACCCCCTAAACTATATAAATTCATAGAGAAAGCAGACTGGGATGCCTTTGTAGCTTCAAGGTTATCCGAACAATTTGTGTCTGTGCATACTGCACAAGCACAGAGGAGGGAGAAACTTGAGTACAATCATCGATTGTCTCGAAAAGGATATGCTGGTTTGGAGGATCAATTAGAGGAAACCATGCCCGAGGTAGAAATTGATCGATCTACCTTATGGAAGAAAGCTAGAGAAGACAAACACGGTAACATCCCGGATCCAAAGGTTGCAGAGAAAGCAAAATTAATTGTAAGCCTACTCACTCTATTTTAAATTTTTAATAAACTGTATTGGAATATTAATTAAACTTGCAAGTGGAACTAACTTTCTATTTATGCTGACTTTTTAATGGGTCTTTATGTTAGGATGAATTGCAAAAACAAGTCTCTAAAGGCACTCTTATTGTATATGGAAGTAATGATGTGTTGACAATGGCTTTGGGTCCCGAGCATCCAGGGAGAGTTAGAGGGGTAGGGGCTGGGATTTCCACTTGGCAATACTTCAATCTACCTAGACAACAGAGGGTAAAGTTTGCCGATCAATTAAAGGAAAGTGTAAGACTTGTCCTTCAAGAAGAGACTTTGAAGATGGAGGCTAGATCAAGAGAAGAGACTTTAAAGATAGAGGCTAGAACCAAGCAATTGGTAGAAACTGAGAGGGAAAATTTGCTGAATCAGCTTTCCTGACTCTTGCCCAATTTTGATCCAAGCATGCTTAATTTGAAAACTTACCACTGTCAAATCCAAGGTCAAGAGCAAAGTCCCAAAAATCCAATGTCGGACAAAGCAAGCTGCTCTGGGGCTCTTGATGTGAGAGCCCTACATTTTGAGGATGATACGGCCAAGGATGGGGAAAAGCAGGATGACATGGTAACATCTCTGAACTTTGAATTCTCTGTTTTGCAAAAATCCATTAGACGTCGTTATTGTGAACCACGGTCGTTAGAATTAAAACACAACGACGGTTTATATTTACTGTTGTTTGAAAATACATACAACGTTTTTCTGATTAATATACCGTCGTTGGGATTGCAATACCACGACGGTGGAAAGGATTGAGTTATTGTAGTATTTAGTTTACTTGTTTTACAAGCTATCTTCACTGACACAATCCCACTCTATGTATCTCTCTCTCTCTCTCTCTCTCTCTCTCTCTCTCTCTCTCTCACTCGTTTTCTCTGCAATTGCTGTTATTTGTGTTTCTGCTAAAAAAGGCTAGTACACTCTGGAATTTGGATTTCTGAAATTTTTTATGGTGATTTAGACGACGGTTTTATTCCTTATCGTCGTAATAGATAAATCACCACGACGTTTATTATTTACCGTCGTTTAATGTGATTTAGACGTCCGTCATTCCTACATACTGTCTTCTGTTATGCCTTACTATGATGGTTTAATTGAATTTTTTTTACTTGTTGTACAATCTGTCTTATATATATTGCTTTATTTCTTAAAACAGAAATCCAGGGATGTAGAAAAGCAAGATGAAAAGGTAAATTCTCATAACTTTGCATTTTTTTTAATTGGTTTTTCAATTTTCAGACGTTGATATTTTCTTTAAACCGTCGTTTGTTTTAAACTTCCACGACAATTTTGTTTTTGATTGAATTTTTAAATTGTTGTACAAGCTTTCTTATATATCTCTCTTTATTTATTAAAATAGAAATCCAGTGTTGGAGAAAAGCAATTTGAAAAGGTAAATTCATTATCTATGAATTTTGCATTTGAATTAGACGTCGGATTTGTTTTATACGACGTAATAAATTCTTCACCACGACGGTGTTTTTTTACCGTTGTTTAAATTATTTTCATACGATGGTGTTTTCTTTAAACCGTCGTGTTTATTGAATTACCACGTCACTTTATGTTGCTTTATTTCTTAAAACAGAATACTGAAGTACCAGGTTACTCAAAGCTGGAGTTGCCATCTTCTTTACAAGCCCTTTGTCGTTATGCGGAAATGACACTAAAGGTTCAGGAGAAGATTATGACTTTTACGATTGAGAAGGAGGTGTTTGGTGAAGATCGTAGTACCTTCATCTTGATTGAAGATATTACACAGTTTGCAGGCATGGAAGAATTTGGGGCTACTGTGGTTGCAGTATATATGAGGTTTGTCCTTATCAAATTTTCATTTCACTCTCCTTTCTGCTGAAAAAAAAAACACTCATGGGATCATTTTTAGGTGCCTATTTGATATTTTGAAAGCAGCAAATATGGCGAACATGGTTGGCCTTATTGACCCAGCTCAATTTAGTGCCAGCTCTGGGACATTAGCTGGCAAATCGACTTCAAAAGACAGATGATGAACAGATTTTCTTCATGCCTTACAATCTAGGGTTAGTCCCCTTAACAGGATTTTGTTTGTATGATGCAGTGCATATAAACAAATTTTCTTTAACCTTTATTTTTATTTTGTGCAGCCGTCATTGGGTCTTGATCATTGTGAGAGCAAAGAAGGAGACACTGTATTTTCTAGATCCACTACCGGAAAATCCAGTTGTTGATGAGGAGTGCAAAAACATAGTGAACAGTGCTCTCAAAATATATAATTCACACATAGGCAGACAAGGCTGTAAATCACCTATTTGGAAAACTCTACAAGGCACACCAAAGCAACCCAGCAGTGTAGAGTGTGGCTATTATGTCATGCGCTTTATGAGAGATATCATCATGGATCCCGCCTTGGAGTTTGAGAAGATGGCAAGCAGAAAATGTTCAGATTTATTTCATGTGGTTTTTTGTATGAACAACGACTGTAAATTCAAAATACCGTTGTTGCATCAATATACTACGTCGGTAAATGAAAAATAGCATCGTCTGTGGATATCGAATATTGAATTTCTGTGTATTTATAAAGCCTAAATAATCATTATTTATGGATTGCAGTTTGAGAAGGGAAAAGATCAAGCACCATATCCCCAAGAATGGGCAGAGTTTGTTCGCCTTCATATGGAGTAGAGGATTTTTAGAACACTTAACATTTTTATATAATGTACAAATTTTGTTAGAATTAGACAAGTTTTTGTACAAATTTTGTGTATAATGTACATTCTTTTTTTCCCTATGAATTTAAAATTGGTTTTCATTATTTAAAAAAGAAAAAGAAATTGCGTGACCTATGTG
Organism: Prunus avium; assembly: GCF_002207925.1. Next base: position 17,177 of record NW_018923765.1, read on the forward strand.
TAATAAACTTTCCAACGACATAATTATATCAAACACCGTCGTCTTATGGAGTACAAACATGGGTTAATAAATAAAATGACAGGTACTAAAAAACACGACGGTACATTTACAGTCGACGTCTCAGGTCAGTATAGGTGACTTTTATTTCAGGTTCAATTTATTACAACCGACGTTGTACAAAAATAACAACGTCATCGTTTGAAACAAACGAGACGTAAAAGGATATTTAGACGACGCTCTTGGTGCCCTAGATGACGTGGTAATGTAAATTAAATGGCAATAAGTTAAGAGTTTGGGTCATGGAATACAGTTCGTACGTCGGTGACCGCCATTAAACGACAATTTTTGTACAAGTAAGTCGTTTATTACGTTTTACAACGTCATTCATTTCTTAGCGCCGACGTGGTTTGTTGGTGTTTATATCTATTTAATTCAAAATATTCAAAATAAATTTAAAATAAATCCAAAAAATGCACCGTCAACTCCTATGAAGTCATTGATATATTTTCTTCTTAATTTGGCTTGAGCTGAACCTCCCTGTAAATTTGTTGAGGTTTTCATGTTGTGAAAAACCCAAGTTCTGCTTAATTTGGCTTGACTCCTATGAAGTCATTGAGATATTTTCTTCTTAATTTGGCTTGAGCTGAACCTCCCTGTAAATTTGTTGAGGTTTTCATGTTGTGAAAAACCCAAGTTCATGCTAAACCAAATTTGTAACGACAGAAAGCTGAATTCTGCTTGATTCGTTTGAGTTGGATCGTATTTGCAACGAGAGAAAACTGGTTCTTCTCTACTGGAGAGCTGTTTTTCTGGGCTGGATTGGAATCAAAAACCTGAGTCCGCATGTTTTGCTGGAACTGGATGGCTTTTGTCAATTTTGACTTAGAGTTTTTGTTTTCCTTCGATGTTTTAAGAAGCGCGTTTTATAAACCGTCGTTTATTTAAACCAACGTTGTACACAAATAACAACGTCATCTTTTGAAACAAAAGAGACGTAAAAGGATATTCAGACGACGCTCTTGGTAGATAACATGGTAATGGAAATTAAACGGCGATAAGTTAATAGTTTGAGTCGTGGAATACAGTTTGTACGTCAGTGTGTGTGTATAAACCGCCATTTTTTTTCTTTTAAACGACGACTTTTTTACAAGTAAGTCGTTTATTACTATTTACAATGTCGTTCCTTTCTTAGCGCCGACGTGGTTTGTTGGTGTTTGTAATAATATTTTATTCCATTTAATTCAAAATATTCAAAATAAATTTAAAATAAATCCAAAAAATGCACCGTCAACTCCTATGAAGTCATTGAGATATTTTCTTCCCCCTTAAGCTTTTAAAAATGCAGTTTGAGTTATACAAATTTAAAATGACCACCAAAATGTTTTGATGAGTCACAACATCACTTATAGTTTGATTGTTTAGGGTTTAGGGTTTAGGGGGTTAAAGGTTTATTTTTGGGGTTCAGGGTTTATTGTTGATATATTTTAGGCCCTAAAACCCTAAACCCTTTTCTAAAATTATTTTTAAAAATATATATAAATTAGGGTTTATTTTTTGGGGTTTAGGGTATATTTGTTTATTTAATTTTTTGACAATTCCACCCGTTCGCGCACGAGTTCGAATCCCAGCAAAACCAAACCCCACATATATACTTAGTTTCTAATAAGTTAGTTTTTGTTTTTGCGTCGTAAGGTGAGTTTCCACGACGCATTTAATGTAATAAGCGTCATGTTTATTTTATATTTGTAACGACGGTTTGTTTGTTTTCCGTCGATTATTTACGAAGAGCGCTTTCTAAACCGTCGTTTCTTTAAATCGACATTGTATAACAACGTCATCGTTTGAAAAAAAAAAAGAAGAGACGTAAAAGGTTATTCAGACGACGCTCGTGGTTCTATAGACGACATGGTAATGGAAATTAAACGGCGATAAGTTAAGAGTTTGAGTCGTGGAATACAGTTTGTACGTCAGTGTGTGTGTAAAAATAGCCATGTTTTTTCATTTAAACGACGTCTTTTGTACGAGTAAGTTGTTTATTACGATTTACAACGCCGTTCCTTTCTTAACGCCGACATGGTTTGTTGGTGTTTGTAAGAATATTTTATTCTATTTAATTTAAAATATTCATAATAAATTTAAAATAAATCCAAAAAATGCAACGTCAACTCCTATGAAGTCATTGAGATATTTTCTTCCCCCTTAAGCTTT
>NW_018923765.1:21688-37562 GCF_002207925.1 Prunus avium
CTGAATTTGCGCATAGTGGAGTCTGATTAGCGCAAGTGGGCAATCCAATCGACATTTGGGATCGTGAAGTATGGTGATGAGACCCCAGAAATCCTGGTGAATCTCCGCCGCCGCGCTCCATCGTGGGTTTTGAACCTCTGGCCGTGGAGACGCATTTATTGCCTGGATAGCTGGTGAACCAACATCTCAAGCTGTCAGAATCTTTGTGAGAATGTCCACGTCTAATCACTTTGATCTTCATCACCAAATCCTGACTTCAGTCACTTCCCACCTTCCCTCATGCATTAAATGCTACTTTGTGGCCAATGGGTTTTGCTGCATTAAACAGGCACTACTTCATTAAATGCAGCCTAGGACCCTGCTGTCACGTGATGATTTGCCTTTAAAGCCTTGGCCGCAATTTTGTTCAACCTCGGCCTCGGCCTAAGCTTGGGGCTGAGATGATTATGCCTTGGCATTTCCTCTTTTAATTTTAAAGAAAGCGAAATGCCCTGGCGAAACGCTGCGTTTCAGCCTCTGCGAACAAGTGCCAGGGCCGAGCGAAAGGGCTCCTTCGGCCAGCTCATGGCCGAGATTTATCAGGCACAAACAAGATGATCAAATTAGGGAATTAGGAATACAAGGTTAAGACTAGACACCATGGCTTAATCATACATTAGCTAGAATTAATCTTTGAATCTGAATTAGACTTGTCACTTAAATCCTTATAACCCAGAATTGAATTGTTATGGTGAATCGAATGCCCTAGCCTCCAAATCTGTTTCTCAACCTTCGAAACCACCCTTGTTGCACTTGTTTACTTGTTTCGTTTGCAATTTCAGTTTGTTCATTTCTTTCTATAATCACAAGCATTCTCACTTCAAAGTCCAATTTAATCTTGCTGCATTTGTTTTCAAAATCACTCTTGCTTTAAATTCTGTTTTAGACTTAACTTCCTACTTCTTGAATTTGGTAATCTAAGTACATAACTAATTTGAACTTCTTAGTCTTCGTGGGTACGACCTCGTACTTGTCTTGCTATACTACTAATTGGCACGTACACTTGCGAGTTAATATAAATTAAGAACACCTAAAATTTTCAAATTTCGCTCTAAGTCTTATACTTGTAACCTTAAACCAAGTTGGCCATAATCTGTGACCTAAAACATTTCGCTCTCTCACTTCAACTCTAATTCAAAGGTGGGCTCTCCAGGCTACGTCGAATCCAAGTTGGCCATAATCTGTGAGCTCTGCCTACCTGTAAGTACAAACCCTAATCTCATGCTTGTAAATTCATTGAATGATATTCAGTTCTGTGTTAAAGGGTTTTAGATATATGTTTTGCGATATTTTAATGTTGTCAGAGGTATGGGTTCTTAATCACTCTCTGTTATTATGAATTGGGAATGGATTTAATGTTTTCATGCTTAGTATATGTTTCTTTTATGTTTCTTTAGTATAGGAAAAACCGTCTTTTGTATTTTTCTATACGGTGGTTTTCTTTAATTGCCGTCGTGGTTCAATTTGTTTGCCTTTGTTTTTTGCTAGCATTAGACGACGTTTTTTGAAAACCCGTCGTCTATATATGTCCAATACATCAGTTGTTGTTTAAAAACCGTCGTCTGTATACTATATTACTTGCTATTAAAACCCTATATAATCTGCTATAGTGATGATCATTGCTTGTCTTTTCACTTTATTATAGATAATAGGGTATAGTGCCGGAGATGGATAAGTCATGAATGCACTCGGATAGAAGATCGAAGGCATATGAGTTAGGGGTGGAAGCATTCTTGAAATTTTATGTAGAAAATCTTCTAACTACAACACATATCCGTTTTCCATGTGTTAAATGTGTGAATTTGAAATTGTTTGGGGTTGGAATTATAAGGGATCACTTATACTTTAATGGAGTTGACCAAAGTTATAAGAATTGGACATTTCACGGAGAACCTTGGAAAGCAACTACTAATGCTAGTAGAAATGTTGAAGAAGATGATGACCATAGTAGGTACAGTTTTGTGTCTGAAGAAATAGAGATGGATGATGATGATTTAGGTGATTTTGGATCCGATCCTTATGAGTTTGCCAATGTGATTGGGGATGGAGATCAACCATTGTACCCTAGTTGTAGAAAGTACACCAAGTTATCGGTATTAGTGAAGTTGTATAATTTGAAGGCAAAACATGGGATGATTGATGTCTGTTTACAGAATTATTGATACTTCAAGGCAATTCGCTTCCAGAAGGAAATACAATACCGGCCTCTGTGTATGAGGCAAAAAAGACTTTGTGTGCATTGGGGCTGAGTTATGAGAAAATCCACACATGCCCCAATGATTGCATCTTGTATAGAAAGGAGTATAAAGATTCAACTAATTGTCCTACTTATGGTATCTCAAGGTGGAAGGAAGGCAAAGATTCAATCTTGAAAGAGGGTGTGACAACGAAGGTGGTATGGTATTTTCCTCCAATTTCAAGGTTTAAAAGGATGTTTCAATCACATGAGACAACTAAGAGTTTGACTTGGCATGTTGCTATTAAATCAATTGACGGTCAGATGTCTCATCCGGTGGATTCCCCGTCTTGGAAACTTGTTGATGATAAATGGCCCGAGTTTGGTAATAAGCCTAGAAACTTGAGATTGGCTTTTTCATTTGATGGATTCAATTCCCACAATTCTCTAAGTAGCAGATATAGTTGCTGGCCAGTTATCTTAGTTACATATAATCTCCCACCATGGCTGTGCATGAAACGAAAGTTCATGATGTTGACCTTATTAATTTCCGGTCCTAAACAACCCGGAAATGATATAGACGTCTACTTGGAGACTTTGATTAATGATTTAAAATCTTTGTGGGATGAGATTAGAGGAGTGTATGATGCACATATAGGAGAATACTTTATATTCAGAGCTGCATTACTGTGAACAATTAATGATTCCCCGCCTATGAAAACTTATTTGGTTGTGTTGTTAAATGATATAAAGCTTGTCCAATATGCGGTGATGATACACCTAGTCACAGGTTGAAAAATGGCCACAAAATTTGTTACATCGACCATAGAAAATGGTTACCAACATATCATCCATATCGGAGGCAACGTGCAGCTTTTAATGGGAAACCTGAATATGACACGGCTCCAAAGCCATTAACCGGAGAAGAAGTGCTATAAATGGTTGAAGGTATTAATTATATATGGGGCTCGAAAGAAGGGGGAGTTGGAGGTGAAAATGATGGTGACAGAGTTTGTTGGAAGAAGAAGTCAAAATTCTTTGATCTCGAGTATTGGAAATACCTTCCTGTGAGGCATGTCCTCGATGTTATGCACATTGAGAAGAATGTTTGTGATAGTATCATTGGTACATTGCTGGAGATCCCTGGAAAAAATAAAGATGGGATTGCTGCTCGGTTAGATTTATTGAACATGGGGGTCAAAACTGATTTGCAACCCGAGTATGGAGAAAGACGTACTCGTTTGCCTCCAGGGCCTTGGAATTTTTCAAGAGCAGAGAAGAGAGCGGTTTGCAATTCTTTTTATGGTATGAAGGTCCCTGAAGGTTATTCTTCAAATATAAAAAATCTTGTATCTTTACAAAATTCAAGACTTATTGGCCTTAAATCACATGATTGTCATACCTTAATGCAACAATTGCTCTTGTGGCAATTCATTATGTTTTGGAGAAGCCTGCAAGGTATGCAATAACTAATTTGTGTTTCTTCTTCAATGCTATATGTGCAAAGACGGTTGATGTTTCCAAGCTAAATAAGTTGGAAGAAGATGTAGTAGTTACTTTGTGTTTGCTTGAAAAATACTTTCCACCTTCATTCTTCGATATCATGGTTCATCTAGTAGTACATCTTGTTAGAGAAGTTCGTCTATGTGGGCCAGTTTATTTTAGATGGATGTATCCGTTCGAAAGATATATGAAAGTTCTAAAGGGGTATGTTCAGAACCGTACTCATCCCGAAGGTTGCATTGCGGAGCGTTATATAGCTGAAGAAGCTGTAGAATATTGGATATTAGTACAATTGGAGTGCCATCAAGTCAGAAAATAGGAGTTTCAAAGCCATTATTAGGTTGCACAGTGAGCTTAGTTGATCGAGACCTGTTGAACCAAGCACATCTGTATGTCTTGGAGAATACGGAGGAAGTCCTACCTTATATCGAGTATGAGTTTTATTCTTTAAGTTTCCATTTTAAATTATTCCTTATGTTTATCTTATATGTTTGGGACCGTAATGCTTGAATTGTTCGTGTCATGTAGGGAACATATGATCCAAATCAAGACCGCTTATCCAAAATTTAGAAAGAGAACAAAGTGGCTGCAAGATAAGCACAATAACACTTTCATTCAATGGCTACGCTTTAAGGTATATGTTATTGAATAACATATTGGAATTTTTAATTTTCTTCTTTCTATGTTAGATTGAATTAAGATATGATTAATTTGCAGGTTCAAAGTGAACTTATTGGGGAAGACAATAATAGCGTATCAGAAAATTTGAGGTGGCTAGCAGCTGGTCCAAACATGGCAGTGCCATCGTATCGGAGCTATCTTATTAAAGATGTTAAATTTAACATCAAGGCACAAGATGATGTGCAGACAGTTCAAAATAATGGAGTTTATTTACTTGCACATACCATGCAAATTGCTAGTGCCAAGGATAAAAACCCAACTGTCTCAAATATGGGTTTTTATGGTGTCATTCAAGAAATTTGGGACCTAGACTACCAAAAGTTTACAATCCTAGTCTTTAGTTGTGATTGGATAGATAGTACTTCTGGTCTTGTAGTCGACGAACTTGGATTTACCCTTGTAGATTTGAGTAAAATTGGACATAGGAATGACTCCAATCCCATAATACCGACGTCTAAAAAATATCTATTACCATCAACATATAATCTACGTCGTCTTTTAGGGCCACAAAAGGCTTCTGCGTCAAGATATCTAACCTGAACGTTACAAAAGACGACATCTTAGATTATGCGTATCAACTTCATTGTCTTAAATCTGTACCACGTCGCTTGTTATCTCATAAACAAAGTGAAAACAGAACAATTCACGACGGTATTTGAAATCCAGAGGTAAATTTGTCGACGTAAAGAGCTATTTGGACATCGTTCTTTTACAGAAACGACGTTATATAGAAATATCTACGTTGTTTATTTTATGCTTATGTTGTTAAAAAGGTTTTACACGGCGATTGACTGACAAACTTTGCTATCTTAGAGATATTAGACGACGGTCATTTTGGTAAAGATGACGTATAAATTCCGAAACACGGTTGTCTTTTATATGAGGATGACGTTTTCCATCAAACACAACGTCGTCTGTAGAAATAAATTTGTCGTAAGTAATGACCCTAACCTCTTTTCCACGTCGTTTATTTTCAGATCATGTCGTTAAAATCATTTTACACGGTGATTGACTGAAAAACTTTGCCGTCTCAGATACATTAGACGACGGTCATGTTGTTAAAGATGACATATAAATTCGGAAACACTGCTGTCTTTTATTTGCAGACGACGTTGTCCATTAAACACAACGTCGTCTGTAGAAATAAATGTGTCGTAAGTAATGACCCTAACCTCTTTTTCCACGTCAACATTTATGGAAAAAACGAAGTGGAAAATCTATTTCACAACGGTTATATAAATAGTGGTGACGTAGTATGCATCAATAACGTCGTCTGTTGTTTATTTAAAGACGTCATAATTGTGTTTTACGTTTCTTGTTTGATCATGTGTCATGAAAGGTATATGTAACGGCTGTGAGTTTTAGTTTTCGTCGTGGTATCTCTTTTTTACAGCCATGTTCTGTTAAAATACGTCATGTGTTGCGTTTTAGACGACATTTGTTTGTTAAAATTGGTCGTCTATTCTTATCCTTGACAATTTTTTTAGCTCATTTTTCAATATACAGATGTCGGTTGTTATTTGTTAATGACGTTGTTGGTTTTAACAACGACGGGGATTTACTGTCGTAGTTTGCTTATGTAAAAGATGTCGGTCAATTTCACGATGGTTTGAAAACCGGATACACGACGGTGAATTCCCATCGTCTTTTGCCTTTTTTGTAGTAGTGAGTGCCTTTTATAGCAGGAGTTGTTGTGGCTCATGGTTGGTTCTCCAATAGATGTAGATCCAACAATAGAGCAAGGACGCCATGTGGTAGTTAGTACTCAGGACCCCTTTCACAAAACCAAAGCCCATCCTTCTCCCTCCCTTGGATACCCATATCGTAAACTATGAAACCTCCTACGATGAGCATACATTCGTAATTAATTAGGTTATCTTGTCCGCTGACCCCACTATGAATCTAGAGAATAATGTGGCAAGGCTGGCCAAAACTCTTGGACTTACCCCAACCTAAATGGTGACTTTGGTGATGTTATATTCTATAAAGCAAAGTGTATGCACTTGAAGCCATGGGAGACATTGAGTCATTGGACAATAACCCCTCACAGTCGCCATAGTTAAAGCCACGCATAGCTTTCCAGCCATTACGACTTTATTGTTTACATGCATATTGTTATGCATGAGCGGGTTTCAAAAGATAGTCAAATATGAAACCCCTGTGAATCACCAAAGGCAAATATGCAAATACATAAATCCAAAGAAGACAAGGATTTATACTGATTCAGCCTGTGTTTAGCCTACATCCAGTTCGAAAAAGCTGAGGAATTTCCACTAGTACCAAAGGAGATACAACCAAAAGAGATTAACACTATCACCTAGCCTAGGAATTACAGAGTTCCTCATCTAACTAGGAAATTATAGAGTTTAATCCTCACACCCAAATCCTAAATACACCCAAGACACTCACAGGCCAACTGAGCTAAGAACTACAAATCTCATATTCTTGCTCACAAAGGGAAAGAACACATTAAGAGCAATTACAAGGAAATAAAACGTCTACAAACACAAGGAAAAAAAAGGGAAGAATCAACCTACAACATGTAGTTATTCTACCTCAACATCTTGTGTAGCCAAAGAGAAATTTACCTCACACTAAACAAAGAAGCCAACCCACCAAGAACAACCATGAGCTTCCTCTTCAAGAAAGTAGTTGCCTTTGTCGTCAAACTCAACAAGCCAAGCTTCACCAGAACACCGTCAATGAAGGCAAAAGCCTTGATCTCTTCCTTCCCAAAGCTCAAGAGAGAACCTCTCTCTCAAGGACGTGGTGGCTGGAGCTTGCTTTCAAGGAACGAGGCTAACAAATCCTGTCTAATGTTTCTCACCCTAAGCTCTTGGATCCCCTGGCAGATTTTAATACCCACATGCTTTCAAACGCAAGAATAAATCCAATGGTAATACAACCATAGAAAAGGAGACTCTTCAAATACTCTCTACACTTCAATTCTCAAAGACCGATTTGGGTTTTGCCACCGTTTAATGGACTATGTTAGCTTCTAATTCATCTTACAATTCATAAGTTACGATGTTTTTGGAGTTTTTCTTTTGTTTATGTGTTGTACAATTATAATTCTTCACTTTATGTCTAACAAGGGTGAAATCTCAATGGCCTGAGCCCATATACTTTCCTCACCTCTCCAAGTGCAGCAACCCAATTCTCTCCACTTTTCTTTCTCTCTTATCTCTTTCCCTTTTTTTTTTTTTTTTTTTTCTTTCTCTCTCCACGAGTTGACACTTCTCTTCGACAAAAAAAAGGTTTTTTTTATTGATATGCCCCATATGCTTTACCAATAATCTCAGTTTACCCCCTAAATTTGAAACTAACTCAATATGCCCTCTATGCTTTGTTTTTTTTTTTTTTGCGTCGTCCGTTACCCTTTTTAGTCTATTTCCTCATAGAGATTCTTAACTTTGCTGATGCGGCAGCCGCATGGCATCCTATTTTAGTACCCCTTCTTACCTTTGACTTTGGACATACCATAAATCTCCTTCCTGGGTTAGAATCAGTCCTTGAAGTGTGAATCCTTGCCAGCTTTCTACAATGATACCGAGGCCATCCTTCACCAATCTCCATATATTCTTCGATGAACTAGCACACCTTCAATACCAACCAATTGAACCTGTGCAACTCTAATAGCAGCAACGAAGATGCAAATTTGCTCCCCTTGTTGTTAATTGTCGCTAGCCTTTAATTCACAGGGCATTGAATCAGCTGACTTAGGGAAAAATAAGGGAAATAGGGTCAATTTTCGCACCATATATAACCAAAGTGGTTGAAATATTTGCATTGCCTAATATACCCAAGTTCTTCTTGTTGAGCTTATTCTTAACAACTAAGATGAGTTATTACAAATAGCTACTTTAATTCTCGCAAGTGCACGAACCATTTATAGTATAGCGTATATAAATACGAGGTCGATCCCATGGAGAATGGTAACTTGGTTCCAAATTAAATTACTTAGAATGCTGGAAAAACAGAAAACAAAGACTAACTAACTAAAGGCAAGGTCGAATTCAACAATGCCTCTTGCTAATTACTCAAGGTCTAGGACAGAATCCTAGCACCACACACGCACTCGAAATAGGGGGTTTATTGTTGAAATGAAAACAAGAAAGTGAAATGAAAATGCTAGAAAGTAAACACTGGCAGCAATCAACAAGTTGTGAAACAATGATTGAGAGGTGTTAGAGCCTTGGAATCCACCACTAGTCTTCCTATCCAAGTTATGAATGCATAGAAATTGTCTCAAGCTTCATCAACAATAGATTATCACATACAAGCCTATGGTATCTAGGTCAGGATGCATGATTCTCCTAAGGCATGCACATGGTATCTACACAACACGTGATCTCTAATATGCAACCTAAGCATGGTGTCTACTTAGAATAAAGCATACAGGAGTCATTAAGCTCCTTGAGAATATGATAATCACACAAGTCCTAGAACATGGTATCTGTCCTAGTCAACCTATGGTTATTAACCCCTTGAATGATTCTTAGGCCATTCATGTGTTGCTTGTGAAAGGAGAGTAGAATTGGTGAATCTAAACCCCTTCCCAACCTATGCTAGATGCATAAAATCCTAGTTAGCTACTCCAAGAAAACATACATCAAGCGCATAATAAACTGGAGGTTAGCAACTTGATAATGAAAGCAAAGAAATCAATTAACTATGAAATCATCCATAACATTGAATATTCATGACTAGGGCTTCCTCCTAAACCCTAACTAAATGGATTAGTTAGACATTACTATGAATATAGAAAATAAGAAATACATAGATAGAATAAAGAGAAGTAAAGAACTAGCTGGTGGCAGCAAGGTAGTTCCCAGGACAGCTCCAAGCTCTCCCTCCTTTGCAACTAGCTCTCTTCTCTCTTTGTGGTGAATGATGAATGTGTGTGTGAGTAATGGATGAAATGAATGTATCTCTATGTGTGTCTCTTGAATGAGTGTGCAGCTCTCTATTTATAGAGTGCCAATTTCATCCTCCCTTTTGGCAAGTGAAGCAGTACACCTCTCTTAGTGGCTCCCAACTGCCTCAGCTACCCAATAAATGCCAACTGCTCCAGCTGCCCAATAAATGGTTTTGGTGGACTATTCTTGGTCTCTTTATGGTAAGCTTGACTTTTATTCATCTTTTTGAGTTTCCAAGCTAGTTTGTCTCCCATGTATGGCTGCTCTTAAATGTAGCACATGGCTCCAGGGTTGTAGCCACATTAAATGTGACGGCATCCAACTATGACTTTTCTGTGAACTTGGTTGGGTCTTTGTCGTGCTGAGTACTCCAGATTTATCCAATAGGGCTGAAATTTGGATATGGTATCATAGACACCCATTGGAACAACTTCTAGCAAGGATATCTCCTCATCCGAGTTGTGTAGGTTGCTGAAATGAGTCCTGCAAGATGACCTACGAAACTGGACTGACAAGGAGTGTGGCCTAAATTGGGTTTGTCTTTAAGCTCATATTCCTCTTATCCCAATCAACCCTTAACATGCATGGATTGCATCAAAGGAGATCTCTTGCTGTCTTAACCTACAAAACACACAAACAGAGGTAAGTGACTCAAAATAAAGAGAAACTAAGCAAAGTCACTAAGTAAAGAAGGCATGCAAATGTATGAAATTATGGACTTATCACTTCTGACAAGTGGCAACCACATAAACAAACTTAACAATTTCCATGAGGAAATAAATGGAAAGGAGTAATAGAGGATGCATAAACAAAGCGCAAGGGGTATATTAAGTTAGTTTCAAATTCAAGGGGTAAACTGAGATTTTCGGTAAAGCACATATGCAAATTAACTGTAGTACCCCCTAAAACTTTGGTCAAATGTCACTTTCCCCCTTGAAAGTTAAATTGAGCTACTTAACTCCCTTCACCATGGTTTTGTTCCACTTTACCCCCTTACCGTCAACTCCATCCAAAAGTGTATTAAAATTATGGGTTAATCATTTTATTAGTCCCTGAACTTTGACCCAATTTGCATTTGAGTACCTCAATTTTCAAAATGGTTCCCGTGGTCCTTTAACTTTAGTTTCGTTTGGACAACTAGTCCCACCGTTACTTCTGTCAATTTTTTCATTATATTTAGGGGTAGATGAGTCTTTTCAGGTTGGTTTTATCATCCCCCTTCTGCAACTCGCCTTCCCGCAGCAAATCGACAGTTGTGCGTGCTTCACCCGATTCATAAACTTCTGCATCCTCATTTTCGTGAAACTATGCGCAATAGCTAGAGAGGATCTTACAAATTCCGGTGGAATTATAGAGGAAACAGTCTTTCCTACAAAGTTTTCAACGGAATGGTCGTCTGTAATGTACAAGAACTGGGTCTTTCCTAAACAAGCGCTTCCCTTGGATCTCATCAAAAGGTAAAATCTTATGATCATAACGTTTTTCATCTAAAAATTTCTGCAATGGATGCAACTCAAATATTAGAGTGAAGACACAATGTTACAGGGAAAAATGAATACAATTAAATGGTCTAAAAGATTTGATGAATGTGTCATTATGTTCTAAACTCTAGTCTCAAAAACAGCAAAGATGAAAGGCTTGATGGCTTTTAATTATGTACCCTTTTCTAAACTCTAAACTCTAGTCATTATGTCCAAATGAAACTAAAGTTAAAGGACCACGGGAACCATTTTGGAAATTGAGGTACTCAAATGCAAATCGGGTCATAGTTCAGGGACTTAAAAAACGATTAACCTTAAAATTATTGACATATCAGGGGTATTTTTGTAATTTTTAAAACATGGGGTATTTACCCTCCAATTTGATAAGGCAAAGTGGATCCACACATCCGGCATGACAAAAAAACTAATAAAACATTTATTTACCTTTAAAAAAAATTAAAAAATCAATTACATACCATAATTACACAATTACAAAATTACAAAATCAATTTCCTAACCTCCCTCAGTAGCACCAACCTAACCCTAGCCGCTTTCCCATTCCCAACTACCCCCCATCAACCCAACTGCATCCCCTCCACACCCTCTCTTCCCCTCCTTCTCTTTCTCCCTTTCTAGCCGACGAGGCACATTCATTCAAGAAAGACTGTGCCGAGCTCAAATCCAAGACGACCTCTGTTGATGCTCAAAATGGTTCGGCCAAGATTGAGTCCAACTTAGAAATGAGGTGTGATGATTGATGAGTGAAGGTGAGGACCTTCAGCATGTGTGTGAAGATTTGGGCTAGCGATAAATATACAGAAGACAAGATATACGTGGTTCACCCTTAATGAATGGGCTACGTCCACGGAGAAGTATATTCTCATTATTATAACAATACGTATTTACATTTGTACAAGGGACTGGGCCCAAATATAAAGAGAGAAAGGGAGAAGCCCATGACTGATTATAAAGCCCAGCCTAATGGGGGATCCTCCCCTAAGTGGAGAGTGGTCTCTTTTTATAGATGAAGGGGGTCTGCACATTTTGCAATATTCCAATGTGGGATTCTTTGCCTTGCTTAGATTTGCTTCTAGTTGCTTGGTCAGATATGGTATAAACAGAAGTCCCCCAAGTATAAAATAGTGGCTTCCTCTTTTGGCCATGCAAGCCATGCAAGGCAGGGTGCTGAAGGCGTCGTTCACGTCGGAGAGGCCGGGTGCCGAAAGCATCGCACGAGTAATGCTGAGGTGTTGAATGTATCGCTCGCACCGAATAACGACGAGGTGCTGAACGGTAATAACATTGTATTGAATTTGCTAAAGGATGCACTGCCAAAGGGTGCCGAATGACACTTTATTTTATGACGGTGGGTGGTGTTCAACACTTACAATTGGCTCTTTGAGGTGAACCACGTGGACTTCCATTTGTATTGAAATGGTGGCTTGCTCTCTGGGCCATGCAAACCATGTAAAGTAATATCCTTGGTTGGCATCTTCCCAATTGAAATTCTTCAAGGTGACCCAACGGTAGGTTGCTTTTGCAAATATGTCTTCGGTACCAGCCTTCAAACCCCAAGGTGTCTTCAGCACAAATGGTGCTAAATGGTAAGCTAAAATATGATGATGGAAAGGGTGCCGAAGGGAAGTGACTAAAGTCAGGATTTGGTGATAAAAATCAGAGTGGTTAGGCACAAATATTCTTACAAATATTCTTACAACTAAAGGGCAGATCACCAACCACTAGACCAGGGCATTAAATGCGTCCCCACGGCCAGAAGAGCAGAACCCACGATCAGGGCGGCGGCCGAGATTTACCAGGATTTATGGGGTCACACCACCATGCTTCACGATCCCAAATGTCGATTGGACTACCCACTTCTCTGATCAGGCTCCACCATGCATATTTTCAGCCTCGATTACTCCTCCAGAGCTCTTCCTATAAATACCAAGCTCAAGCTACATTCAAAGGGTTCAAACACCAAACCAAAAGCCTCCCACGGAGCAAATTATATTTTCCTGTAATGCACTTTCAATACCTTTACTTGCTTTCCTAGGAGTAGTGATAGATTGTAAGGAAAATCCATTCATCAATATATCATACAACCCTTGATTTTCAAAGCGCCGGAGCACCATCTCTGTTACTCTCTCATTCACCCCATATATCATACGACCGTCACTCTCTGAGCAACGCGCCGGAGCACCGCCCAAAACCCACCATCAACACCACCACTAAACGGCCTTGTAGCTCAGGCCGTGAACCTGATGGCCGAGATCAGTTCCTCTCTCGGCCACAATCGTTTGATTAGGAGTCGAACTCAAACAGGCGCACCACTCAACCATTTTATCCAAACCACATCACATCTCGACACACGGTAGACCGTGCTGGCACGCCCGCGCACAAACCGCACCGCATCCAAAAGAAGGACGTCACGTGTTGACGCATATCCCCTCAACCCGGAGCACCAGGCCGTGAGATTTGCGCAGCCAATACTTTTGGCACGCCCGGTGGGATTCTTGTCAAAAACTCATGGTGGAAACTAGGGCACAGGCAAAGCTCAAGAATAAAACAGTCGAAATGACTTCCGAGACTCCTGAGTCCACCTCGCCAATAACTATCACCGAGACCGAACATGCGGTCAGAATCTCGGCCGCCGTCCCAATGACGACGGATCGCACGACCGAGTCCATACAAGAGCAAGCAGTGGTGGAGGATCTGATGTCTAAGCAGGCCTACAGGATAGAGACATCCTTTATGGCTGCAATGGACAGATTTTCCTAAGAGCTACGGATGCTTTTTCAGGAGAGGATACCGGCAACCTCGTCCGCGACACCTCCCAGAATCGGATAGAGAAGCCAAGAGCGCGAAAGGATCGAGCCTTACGGCGAAAGCAGCAGCCTCGGCGCCTCTGGCGGCACCCAAGCGTCAGGTTACGGTCAGCATTCCCTGCCGCCGACGAATAGCTGGGGGCAGTCCCAGCCCACATGGGCGAATCTCGAACCAACCTACTCAGCAGAAACAGCGTACGGCCCACTCCATGCTTTGGCCGTATCCTTGGGGCAAAGTAGTCCCACGCTTTCCGCGGTCCAGCAACTCGGCCCAATCCATGCTTCGGCTGTCCAGAAGCAGCCCGGCCCAAGTAACACGACCACGACGCCATCACAGCAGTACGGTCAGAACAACTCGACCGGTACACCACCGTTGCAGGCGTCGTTATTTCCGTTAGGTTCCCACCTTCAGTACGGTTCGGCCATTCCAACGGCAACACACACGCACCCTGGTCAAATGGTCCAGCAGATAAGGCCACTAAACGATGCGCAACAGGTCCCGCGGCCGTTTGCGGTTCAATAGGAGATGCCCCCTCGAGGGACGGCTTAGCCCAGAGGCGACCGAAGGCACCGGGGTACACTGAGCCGTGTCCATAAGGAAAACCCAGGGCTTGGCACGACTTGCTCCCTAAGGCTTTTTGGGCACGCAGCACATCGAAACACTCGGCCATGGACACATCTCCTTGTGTCTTGACCTACGGCCATGACACTGATGTACTAATTGAGCTGAAGGTTCGATTTCTTCAACTTACCAAGCGACTTAGGCAAAAGGCGAAGAACTACACGCAAGCCATGCCCTGGGGTCTAGAAAATTTAGAACAGTCAAGACTCGACGCATACAATTCGGTGCAAGCTCAAGGAAAAATGGCACCAAGGGCCTACAACAAAAAAGTCAAAAAGAAAAAGATAGGGAAGTAGGCGAACGAATTAAACAAACGGTGCGGTCAACATAAAGCGAAAAGCATACATTTAATCATTCAGAGAAGAAGGCCCTTGCTTTGTATTTAGATTAAAAGGTCATTTTTACAAGAAAAGAGAGAACGGCCAGTCATGGCAGATCAAGAAAAATATACATATATCTGTATGTGTATATTACAAAAAAAAATATATATAATTAATTATTACATCCCAACATCTTTAAACGGTCGCCCGCCTGGACCCCTTCGCTGAACATTCCCCATATCAGGCAAGTGATCCTTCTCCAAGTGATGTCCCCACCGTCTATATCCGCCTGCCACCTCGCCCGGATCAGCTTCCTCTCAGCCAATGCCTTCTTCTTCTCAGTCGCTGCTTTGAGGATTTGCTTGGCCGAAGACTTCAGCTCGGTTCCAACCGCAACCGCACCATCTCGGCGCTGAAGGATGAGATCTCGACGGGCATGGAGCTCGGCAATCTAAGCCTCAACCTGCGCGAGTTCCTCATTCTCCCTTTGGACAACGAGGTCATTTTCCTTTAATCGGGTCATCGCAGGCTGGACTTGTTCTTTTATCACCAACAGTTCTTGCTCAAGCGAGCATCCCTCGACCAAGCGCCATAGCTGTATCCAGGTAGGACCTGAGGTCTATGAATGCCTCGGCGGTGGTCATTTGATGAACCCCAAAGAATAGGAACTCTCGGAGCCATTCAACGACGGCCCTGTAATCCTCATCCAAGGGGGCCGAGGTCGAGCTACCTCCTTCCTCATGGAGGCTGGCGTATAGCTCCGCGAGATCATCGGAGGAAGTGGTCTCCTGAAAACGAAGAAGGAGGCTTAAATGAGAAACAACCAACTAGGACATGAGGAATGACAAGACAAGGAAAAAGTCTAAATACTTACTTCAGCGGCTAACGGCGCGGCAAGGACTTTTGTAACCACGAGCTCGGTCAGGATCGTCGAAGAGACCGGCGGTGGGCTCGGTGCATCAGCGGCTGTAGTCTCAACCACTGCAAGCTCAGTAACGACCGTCGATTCTTGGGACAAAGGCGCCAAAGGCATAGACATGACGGCCAAGACAACCTGCGAGCTCGGCATAATGAGGGACGTGGACGAAGGTGATGACGACCTGGGGGGTTGAGGGCGAAAAAGTGTTAGTTCAGAGATCTAAAATAAGCAAACTAGGCATGACGAGGGACGAGACACCTACCGAACGGAATACAATGCCACTAGGGCGACAGGGCGCGACCGAGGGCGGCTCGATCAGGGCCGTGACGGCCAACGAAGGCACGGCCTCCACCACTAACGGAGACCCAACCGAGGTCGCCAACGGCGGG
>NW_018923765.1:44869-57656 GCF_002207925.1 Prunus avium
TCTCTCTCTCTCTCTCTCTCTCTCTCTCTCTCTTATCTGTTCTATTTTTTTTGTGAAACTTTGGGGTTAAAGTGATGGTGATGATCTCCTGTTTGGGGTGGTCTCAGAGAGAGAGGCAAGATTGATGTCTTTCCAAACCTCTTCCATGGTTCTTGACTGTACTGTATATGTGAATGACTCAAAAAACTCCCGTATGCCTCATGGAAGTGCAAAGAGCCAAACCTGAGAAATAGACATTCTAAATCTAAACCAGTAGTTAGCATTTTTCTCTCACTAAAACAAAGTACAATATAATATTGCATTGAAAACTGCTTTCTTTCTTCTCTATCTTCCCTGCAGAGATAAGGTTTGGTCTGTTGTACTTTCTTGGTGGTTCTTATTTGATTTCCATTACTTGGTATTTCACTTGTAAGTGTTCCTAAAATTCTGCAGAGTTTTGTTCTTGGTCAACAGCTGGGTGTAAAAAAATTCATTACCAGTGCTTCAAATTTTGAAAATCAGCTTGTTAATATTGGATATAGTTCTAAACTATTAATTTGTCTAGTGCTATGTTTATGGTGCATAAATTAATAATTGGCTTTGGGCTTTCGGTGGTTTGGTCAAAAGGCTTGTACTTTGGGATTGAATTCAATATTGGGTAACTGAAACCTTTTTCATAAGACTGCTTTGTGTGAGTATTGATTCTGAACAATTTTGGGTAGAAGTACTGCCTTTTTGACAACCTTCTTTTGATATTTCTTTGATCTCTGTTTATATTTTGTTCATAACCTAACCCTATTTTTGTTTTCATTCACAGTTGTTTAGCATCTCTGCTGCTGATTTGTTTATGGTGAAACTTTGTGTTAATTCTTTTAAGTGTTATGTAGGTTGCTTTGTTAAGGCTTTTGGAAGAATGGATGCAGCTGATTTTTTGCAAGGATATTATCTTTAGACTTTATGTGTATTTTTGTGATGGGTTGTAATATTTCATAAGTTTCATTTAAATTGCTTGTTTTATTTGTAAGTTATTTTTTGTAATGGTTGTAAGACGTTATATTTTCTTTCCTTACTTAGTTGATGATTGTGTAAATGTGGGATTCATTTAGTTGTTTAGAAACTTAGATTGGAATGATGGATTTTTATAGGTTTAATTTGCATAATTTTAGGATTTGAAAGAGAAGTAAAAATGTGATTTGGGCTTGTTAATAAGAATTTATTAGGTTTTGTCAATTTGACAACAAAAAAAGGGTTTTGGCTGAAAGAGAATTCGATTTGGGCTTTTTTTGGCTGAAATTTAATTTAATTTGGGCTTTTGAAAATGTAAAATTGGGCTCAAGCCCAAACCGATCACAAGGCTGAACCGACCCGAGAACCGAATTCATTTCCGGTTCGGCCCATTTTCGGGTTTTCATTTAGATCCGACCCGATCCGAGAACCGAAGCCTTCATCGGTTCGGCCCACGGGTCGCCCAAATTTTGAACCGACCCGAACCGTGCCCAGCCCTACTGAAAGTTTGAATTCCATCAGAGCATAAATGCTGATGATAATAACTGAAAGTTTGCATCAGCTGGCGTCTAGAAAAGTATCACTGCCACTAGAGAAGTGGGATTAATAAACACACGTTCAACTATGTGTATATGTGTAAGCTTTATTTTAAATGTCCTTCATCAACCTTTGTCTTCTAATGAATCCTGCCAAAAAGAGATTTATAATGCTAATATTAAACACTTGATAATAATCAAGGAATGAAATGTCAATATTATCGCCGATATTTCAGCGATAATATCGTTATTTTTGGCTGCCGATATTTTCGTAACATCCCAGTTATATTTCGTCAGTTTATCGAAATTATCGTCGATAATATCACCGAAATTTCGGGTTCGATATTTTTGTGCAAATTCAAGCTGAAATGGTCAAAATATTGCGATATTATCGAAATTATCGATAATATCAGTGTTTTCGGGAGTGGCACGTTTAGCACGGGGGAAGGCGTGAGGAGGCGTTGAAAGGCAAAGCGAGGCGGATCAAGGCGCGCCTAATCTGGACACTCTGAACCAGAAGAAATTTTGGGACTCTGCAAATTTTGGCTGCGGCTCTGCGAAGAAGACGACTACGCGAGGAAGACGACTCAGCCTTTTTTTTTTTGGGAAATTGGCGGCTTTGCCCCCGGCGCAACTAATTTATTCAATAATATTCCCATTTTGAAATCTAATCACAAATATCCCCTATAAAAACTCTCTATTGACAGTCTATTGCCCATCCTTCACTTAGTTTTTTATTTTTTTTCTCAGTCGTTGCTCTTCCTCTTCCTCTTCTCTCTGGTCTCTTCCTTTTCCTCTTCTTCAAACGTCACAGAAAATCCACCTCCACGAATCTCACCTAAGTCCATGTATATACTCTTAGTTATATCTTCCATCTCCTATCTTTTCTTTTCTTCTCTCTCTCGCTCCCGACCACGATGACGGCAACTGTCACCTCCTCAGCCACCCTAACCCACATCGGCGATGGCGACCTCACCCTCTCTCTTTCGGCCGCCCTTCTCCACCTCCCTCTCTCACTATCTGTTACCTCTTTCAACTGCCGTTCTTCCCCTCCGATTCAACAAATTTCTCAATTTTTCTCAGCTTTCTTGAAATCCATGGCATCTCATGTACTCAATTTTTCTACTTTACTTTCATACCCATATGTTATTTGGGTTTTCTTCTGCTTGTTTCAATTTCATATATGGGTTGGAATTTTTGGTGCTTAATGTCACTTCAAGTCCCTCCAATTCAAATTTGAGTGAGATTGTACAAAAATTTGTTGAAACATAATTGTGGGTTTAATTTAAAATTTTATCTCTCATTTTTTTAAATTAATATTTTCAGCTTGTGTAGATAATGTTATTTAAGTAGGATTATACAAAAACTTGTTGAACCAAAATTTTGCGATTGTGCAACAAATATTTCTCTGTTTGTGGTAAGGAATATTATGCTTGAAGCTTGTCCATGATACAATGATTTTGAAGTTTTTCATTTGCTAATTGAATTTTATTACTAAGTTAGGTTTTTATTCTGACAAAAAAACAATTGAAGAAACACAATTATTTTGTTCAATGGTCTCTTGGTTTTATAGGAATTGTGTGATCTAATATAAAGGAACATTCAGGCCACTTGATAGTGTTCTGCATCTTCAAGAATTTGTTATGATCTGAATTTGTTTTGTTATGTTTTCGGATGTGATTTTTTAATGAACTAAATAAATTGATATAATGAACTACTAAGTGAGCTCTCTGCATCCAGAATATTGAATCAGAAATGGTGAGCTTAAGAAAAAGCAAACACTTGATATCCAGTAAGATAATAATCGAAGTTAAATGGTGCAAAGTTAGATTGTGCTTGATGTCCACCACTTACTTTAATTGCACTCTTGTACAATGTAGAACACTTTTTGCAAAGTTAGATTGTGCTTGTAGAAAAATTGGATAATGGATAATGGGTTCACAAATTACAAGACTGCTTTGTTCATTCCACAGTCCACTCTGGAATTGCTCTCCAATTCTTATAACCTTCCTTGTTTCTCTTTCTAAAATTATGTTTCATTGTTGTAGGTTGTTGCAGGCAGATGCCATAAACCATATCAATTATAAGGTGAGAAAAAAGAGTTCTTTGATGACAGGAAAGAGTGTACAAAGGCATTGTAGTATGACAGCCATCATCATTC
The DNA here is from genome assembly GCF_002207925.1 of Prunus avium. The sequence continues at coordinate 48,551 of NW_018923765.1, forward strand.
AGTGTTTTAGATTTAGGCTTACCTATGAGTTATTGCTAGGCTTATTGACTTAACCTTTGGTTGTTGTTGGTGTTGGTGCTTCATGAGTTTGCTATCTTTTTAAGAAGGCCATGGAAAATGCACCTTGCATATTTGTTGATGAAATTGTTGTTGCACAACAAAGNNNNTTTTTTTTTTTCATGACGATTGGACCTAAATATTTTGCTTCTGGAAAAAATACTTCTACTTATATTATACATTGAAGAGAGAACATTATATACATTGTGTTTTGCCCAGCATTTCCCACATAAGATGGACTATTACAGTTTTTGTATTGCTACTGTATAGCCTCATATTGCCTTAGTATTGCTACTATATAGCCTCCTATTGTGTTCTTATTGCCACTGTATTAATTGGTTTGAGAGTCCTCCTCTTTGCACAATACATAGGCAATACAAGCCATATATGGGGGCAATACCTACGCAATATAAGCCATATACAGGGGCAATACAAAGGCAATACAAGCCTCAAGAGTTTATATTAATTTTTCCTCAAAAAATGACACAAGCTATAAATTGGCAATAAACATACAATACAATGACAATAAAAGGCAATAAATGGTTATACACAAACAATAAACAAGCAATATACAGACAATATACAAGCAATATACATGTCATATACACCGAATGTATATAATGTGTTTTCTCAAAAAAGGATGTGACGTTCTTGATGAAATCTCATTCTTACACCCATAATTTCCCAATTTCCCTACTATGGAAGCAATACACAAGTAATAATACAGTAGCAGTACACAAACTTCATACTTCCCCTATAAATTTATTCCAACAGACTTGAAAAAGAAAAAAAGAGATATACGGGGGTAATACACAAACAATAAAGGGCTATACATGTGCAATACATATACAATACATATCTGTCATGGCATTTGCCAATTAAATCACTGATTTGGTTACATTTGTATTTTTTTTCTTCTTTGCGAGGGGAAACGATAAAACAATGGAAATTAGAGATTGACAAATTTCCTTCTAACTTGACTTTCATAAATTGATGAACTAACAATGTTATCTCATTACATCTTAAGATATACATAAGAAAGTGGCAAAAAACAAAAAATTTACATCTCCTCTTGGTCGAGAATTTTAACACAATTTATATCTATCAGCAAAATTCTAGGACATGTCCTCTTAGACCCGAATTTAAGCTGAAAGTTTGCAATTTCCTCCCCAAAAGAATGCCGCCACTTGAAACAAGACAATCTTCCATATGTATAAAATGGATAAAAAATGCATATTATAAGTAAATCATTCAATCACAATGGAAACAAAAACATAACATTCAATCACAATTGCAACCAATTTCAAAACAAAAACCAATACCAAAATTCATATAGATTGTTGGCTTTTCTAAATGACCCACTTCTTCATATGGCAAGCTTTCACAAGACAGTACCATTGCAAAATTAAAGTTCAAATTCATGCATACAATTTCATACTACTCAATTGCAATATAAAAGTAATTATAAACATGGGTGAAGTGAATGTGTGTCCTGGCGAATAAAAATACAAATTAGGAAATCAGGAAATCATCAATAGTGCATTTGGCATTGTTCAAACAGTTGAAGAAGCACAGTCTCAGAGAAGAAGAAGAGCAAGACAATGGAACTTGATAAATGCAAAAGCTATCAACAAACCTTCATGTTTTCCAAGAACCCTTTTCACGGCACCAACACAACCTTGGCATGATACCAACCTTGAGGATTGTAGACTGCACCAAAAAACAAAGATCCAACATATGCCAACTTTACACTATCAAACATATGTTAAAATATCGGCATTCCCATAAAACTTACAAACTCTCCAATCACTTTCAAAAGAAGTAAAGGATGAGAATCTTGCATTTGTTGGTGGTGCTACTGGTTTCAAATTATGATGTTGGTTTCTTAAGGTTAAAGCCCACATTACTATTATTTCAGAGAGCATCTACGAGTTTTATATGTACTCTTACAGGTTGCTCAAAAAAGCCAGAAGTCCTAATTTGATATATCACCTAAGTGATTTCATAGACAAATCACAATCACAAAAGAGTGAATACACCACTTTCAAGGAGGTCTGCAAGTCCAAGTCTCAATCACAAAACAGTGTATGCATGATTTCAGAGACAAATCATAAGTACAAAACAATGCATCCAAGTCCAAGATCTTGACAACCACAAGACATAGTTGGTAAATTTCATTCAATCATAGAAACAGCAAACAAACCACAACATAAACCCATTAATGTCTCATTCAAAATAGTGAAAGTAATCCCCCAGACAGTAGTCGTGTACCAGAGCGCCACCACAGGACAGACACCACATTCCGCTCCATCCTTTCCTTATGTAGGATTTCTTTTGTAAATTTCTGATTAGTATTGCTCTGTAGAATTGCCCTAGGATTTCTATAAGGCCTAAGGCCATTTAGTTGTGGTTGGATTGTCTGAATGTTAATTTGATGCATGCTGACAGTTGGGATTATAAACTGCTTTTCCTACAAGTGAAAATTTTGGGAAATAAGCAATTTACATGGGAGACTCTGCAGGATTTTCGGCAAAAGTCAAACTTGAAATAAATTTGGATTTTTAGTTAGAAGGGCAATTTGGTCATTTGTGCCCAGCACCCGCCAGGTGTCGGACATGCACAGGGTTCGGCTCAGATTCCAAAGTGGAATTTGGGTCGGGTCCTGTCAACTTGGTATCAGAGCATTAGGTTTAAATTCCTGTAGACTTTGCACCTTGTGTGCATTCCTGTTTTAATGAATTCATGTTTCTTGTGACAGAATTATGGGCCCTAAGCGTCACTTGTAGGGGGACCAGACAGTTGTCCCGACTTCGAGGACGGGATCCCTCTCTTAAGCCGAAGGGCATTTCAATTCCTGAACAGGTGCTAGAACCTACGCAATCGTTTGTTGGAGGTCCAGCAGAAGCTGTACCGATGATGCCCACTCCACCGGGTGTTCCCAATTTTCAGGAGACACTGGAGTTATTAACTCAGGCCTTATCCAGGACCAGGCAATCTAGAGATCCATCTTTGAATTATGCTAATCAGGCTAGGAGAATTGGGGTGGTAGAGTTTGATGCTGATGGTGACCCTGTTGTGGCGGAGGAGTGGATAGAAAAGATGGAAAGGATTATGGCGGTGATGGATATTCCACAGGAGCGCAGAGTGGTCTTGGCCACTTTCTTTCTATCTAGGAATGCCAGACATTGGTGGGAGTCACTCAGAAGACGGTATCAGGATCCGTCAGTCATTGCATGGTTAGATTTTCGGACTACATTTAATGGGCAGTTCTACCCACTAGCCTACCAAAATATGAAGATGGAGGAATTTCTTAAGCTAGAACAGGGTAGTATGATAGTGTTAGAGTATGAGAAGAAATTCAATGAACTGTCCAAGTATTGTGCACCACTTGTGACGGATGAGAGAAAGAAGTGTCAATTGTTCACCAGAGGACTGAAGGCATATATCCGTGACATCGTGATAGGACAGCATTTGACTAATTTTGGAGGTCGTACCCCGTAGTCCGGGGATGAAGTGACTTCTGCAGACGACAGTATGACATGGGTGGTCCTAGTCAGGGGTCATCCAAACAAGGTAGTTTCAGCTCCAGATCGTCCAGTGGCCATAGCTATAGAGGTGTTCGAGCTGGAGTCAGTTCTAGCGGAGGGTCTAGTCAGAGTGGGAGTTCTGGATCTCATTCCGGAGGTGGCATAGCCGGAGGCTCAGGGAGACAGCTGCAACCAATTTTTAGTGGAAGGAATCGCTCCCAGTGTGCATTCACTATGGTCAGTCAAGGCATTTCCACAGGGAGTGCCAGATGCTTTTGCAGAACAGAGAAATTACCACTAGGCCAACCCAGGGGACTGGTGCACAGAGCAGAGTACATAGTACATCACAGTTTGTGCGAGCCTCATCTAATAGTAGGGCCCAGACCAGTATGGCTAGCAGAGGTGGCAGTCAACAAAAAGGACGTGGTGGACGTTCCAAGGCTACAGGCAGGGTGTACAACATGTCTCAGCATGAGACACATAAGTCACCTGATGTAATCATAGTTATATTACCAGTTGGGATTCCTGCTAGAGTTTTGATTGACCCCGGGGATACACATTCTTTCGTTGCACATAGTTTTGCCTATAATGCAAATGTGAGACTCACAGCCCTACAGGATGAGCTTGCTATTTCTATACCTATGGGAGATGTCTTTACGGTTGGTGTGGTATACAAGGGTAGCATGGTTTTAGTAGGGGATGTATTTCTGGAGGCAGATATGATCCCTTTGGATATGGTGGATTTGGATGTTATTCTGGGCATGGATTGGTTGGCCAAGCACCATGCCTCGGTGGACTGTTTTCGGAAGGAGGTCGTACCCCGTAGCCCCGGACGACCTGAAGTGACTTTTTATGGTGAGCGTAGAGTTCTTCCATCTTGCCTCATTTCAGCTATGATGGCAAGACAGTTGCTCAAAAAGGGGTGTTCAGGATACTTGGCTCACATAATTGATACACGAGATAATGGATTGAGATTAGAGGATATTCCGGTGGTACGGGAATTTCTGGATGTGTTTCCAGAGGATCTTACTGGATTACCTCTTCATCAGGAAATCGAGTTTACTATTGAGCTCGTTCCCGGAACGAACCCTATTTCTCAAGCATCATATAGGATGGCACCAACTGAATTAAGGGAATTGAAGACGCAATTGCAGGAGCTAGTGGACAAGTGTTTTATCCGACCCAGTTTCTCTCCTTGGGGTGTACTAGTTCAGTTTGTGAATAAGAAGGATGGCACCATAAGGTTATGCATTGATTATAGACTGTTGAACAAGGTCACTGTGCGGAATAGATATCCGTTGCCTCGTATTGATGATTTATTTCATCAATTGAAGGGTGCTAAAGTGTTTTCTAAGATTGATTTGAGGTCAGGCTATTATCAGTTAAGAGGATGTGCCTAAAACTACCTTCTGGACAAGATATGGTCATTATGAGTTTTTGGTGATGCCTTTTGGGCTGACTAATACGCCAGCTGCGTTTATGGATCGCATGAAAGGAGTGTTTTGACCTTACTTGGATCGCTTTATGACTGTGTTCATAGATGACATTCTGGTGTATTCTAAAAGTCAAAAGGCGCATACGAAACACTTGGAAATTGTGCTGAAGACCTTAAGGAGGAGGCAATTGTATGCCAAGTTCAGTAAGTGTATGTTCTGGTTGGACAGAGTGAGTTTCTTGGGGCACGTGATCTCTAAAGAAGGTATTTATGTGGATCCCCAAAAAGTGGAGGCAGTAGTGAATTGGCAACGACCAACTAACGTCACTGAGGTACGAAGTTTCCTGGGGTTGGCCGAGTACTATTGTTGCTTTCTGGAGGGTTTCTCTACCATAGCGACACCTCTCACTCGTTTGACAAGAAAGGAAATTAAGTTTGAATAGTCAGATGAGTGTGAAGAGAGTTTCAATGAACTCAAAACCAAGTTGACAACTGCTCCGGTATTGACACTTCCGGATGATAGTGGGAACTTTGTTATCTACAGTGATGCATCCCGACAAGGATTAGGTTGTGTGTTGATGCAGTATGGTAGGGTAATCTCTTATGCTTCTAGGCAACTCAGGAAGCATGAGTTGAATTATCCTGCACATGATTTGGAACTTGCTGCTGTGGTGCTCGCCCTAAAGATTTGGCAGCACTATCTCTATGAGGAAACGTGTTAGATTTTCACGGATCATAAAAGTTTGAAGTATCTGTTCACCCAGAAAGAACTGAATTTGAGGCAAATGAGGTGGTTAGAGTTGATTAAGGATTATGACTGCACTATTGAACATCATCCTGGAAGAGCTAATGTAGTAGCGGATACTCTCAGTAGGAAGTCATCTGGATTTGTGGCTCATCTCCGAGGGAGATATCTTCCATTGTTGGTGGAGTTAAGGAAGTTGAGAGTTGGGCTAGGTATGGATAATCAGGGAGCCTTGTTGGCTACTCTTTATGTAAGACCAGTGTTGGTGTAGCAGGATCCATTGATTTGTACATTGAGATTGGAAGTTGAGAATGGCACGAGAACAGATTATTCAGTGAGAAATGGTGGGCACGAGATTGTATGTTCCTGAGGATGAAGAATTAAAGAGGGAAATTCTTGAGGAGGCTCATTGTTTGGCCTTTGCTATGCATCCTAGCAGCACAAAAATGTATCGTACTCTGAGAGAACACTATTGGTGGCCTTTTATGAAAAAGCAAATAGCAGAGTACGTCCATAAGTGTTTGATTTGTCAGCAAGTTAAGGCAGAGCAGCAAAAACCATCAGGATTGCTGGAACCACTTCCAATTCCTGAATGGAAGTGGGAACAGATCACTATGAATTTCGTGTTCAAACTTCCTTGGATACAGAGCAAGCATGATGGAGTTTGGGTAATTGTGGATCGACTCACCAAGTCCGCTCATTTTCTGCCGGTGAAAGTGACCTATACTTTGAACAAACTGGCTAAAATTTTCATAAATGAGATTGTAAGACTGCATGGGGTGCCAGTGTCCATTGTCTCAGACAGAGATCCTCGGTTTACATCCCGTTTTTGGACGAAGTTACATGAAGCTTTTGGGACTCAGTTGTGATTTAGTACTACATTTCATCCCTAGACTGATGGTCAGTCAGAAAGAACGATTCAGACTTTGGAAGATATGTTGAGAGCTTGTGTATTGCAGTTTCGAGGAGACTGAGATGATAAGCTACTGCTCATGGAGTTTGCGTATAATAACAGTTACCAGGCAAGTATTGGGATGTCACCAGGTGAGCAAAGATTGGAAGTATCTGAAGATGTTGAACGGACAAAGAAGCAGGTTGAACTAATTAGAGAAAGACTCAAGGCAGCCTAGGATCGACAAAAGAGTTACACCGAGAATAGAAGACACTACTACAAAAATCGAAATAGACGATGGTAATCCACCGTCGTGTATTCGGTTTTTCAACTGTCGTGAAATCGAGCGACATCTTTTGATGCATAAAACCACGACGGTAAACCCCGTCGTCTATTATGAGTAAAGACGACGCTTTTACTCAAAACCGTCGTCTATTATGAAGTAAAGACGACCCTTTTTATATGAAAATGGTCGTCTATTATGAAGTAAAGATGACCCTTTTTATATAAAAACCGTCGTCTATTATATGTAAAGACGACTCTTTTTATAAAAAAAACCGTCATCTTTACATATAATAGACGACTGTTTTTTTATAAAAAGGGTCGTCTATTATGAAGTAAAGACGACCCTTTTTATATGAAAATTGTCGTCTATTATTAAACCTAACCTTAGCAAAAAGATCTACGCAGCTCTAGAATGACAGCAGAACACAATTGGCATAATTGGCAAAGTACCTGTTCTTGTGGTGGCACCATAACCTGTTCTTGTGGTGGCACCATAACAAATGAAAAATCAGAGATTCAGAAAATTAACAATGAAATTCCAAAATAATTAAAGTAAACAACAAAAACTAAAAGTATTTTGGACCTGATGATGTTGTCGGTCCAAAAACAAACGGATCTAGTGAGGGATGGGTATGTTTTGCCTCATCTTCTTCGTCAGCTTCTTCTTGATTACGAAGGCCTTGTGGGACGGCTGTGCATATTTATAAAAAACCCAAATGAGAAACTCACTTAAATCCCAAGAAATTAGCACAATACATGAACAAACATATATATATATATATATAGACTGATTTCCATAAGTCTTTCTAGATTGAGTCGCTGAGTTTGATGAGCGAGTTGAGTGCCTGAGAGCGAGATCTTCTTTGAAGAAAGTGAAGGTCGAGATCTTTCAAATCAAACCTTTCAACCAGCTTTGATTCTCAAATACAGAACCTCCCTCTACATCTTATGGATCTGCGAAGACCTCAATCTCTCAACTCCTTCATTGATATCGATTTTTTGATGATTTTGTAGAGAGTTTCATGAGGGTGTTTTAGAGAGTGCAGGAGGGTTTCAAGGAGGGAGAGATAAGGTTTTCAGAGACGGAGGAAATTCTGAAAATTTGTCGAGCGCGAATTTACTTAAGTAGCCTTTTTTTAGCGTGTTTTAAAAGACGAGTGTCAATATTTTAAATTGAGGATCGAATACAGTCATTGTATTCATATAAGGTCAAGGAGTGTAGCTGTAAAAATCATCAAAATTCGAGTTGAAATAACCGTTAAATCTTGATTTTTCTTTTATAACCGTTGAAATGTTTTGTCCCATTACTTGATCTCTTAATGTTTATTTTTTCTGAATTTTGGTGTATATGATCTCGAAGTATAAACAAACAAGTTTGACGGTTGGATCATTGAAAATAGTTTCATAGAATACATATGCCATCAAAATAATATATTCACTAACAATTAAGAGTTTATTTATACTTTTGTTAAATGTAACATAAGATTTTGTGGTATCCACTAGTGTAAATATTTTAAATTGACGATCGAATGCAGTCATTGTATTCATATAAGGTCAAGGAGTGTAGCTGTAAAAATCATCAAACTTGAAGTTAAAATAACCGTTAAATCTTGATTTTTCGTTTATAACCGTCGAAATGATTTGTCCCGTTACTTGATCTCTGATTTATTTTTTTTTCCGATTTTTGGCGTATAAGATCTCGATGTGTAAACACACAAGTTTGACGGTTGGATCGTTGAAATTAGTTTCGTAGAATGCGTATGCCATCAAAACAATATATTCACTAACAATTAAGAGTTTATTTACACTTTTATTAAATATAACATAATATTTTGTGGTATCCACTAATGTAAATATTTTAAATTGACGATCGAATTGGTTCATTGTATTCATATAGGGTCAAGGAGTGTAGCTGTAAAAATCCATCAAAATCAGAGTTGAAATAACCGTTAAATCGTGATTTTTCGTTTATAACCGTCGAAAAGTTTTGTCCCATTACTTAATCTTTGAATGTTTATTTTTTCCGATTTTTGGCGTATATGATCTCGAAGTGTAACAAACAAATTTGACGGTTGGATCGTTGAAACTAGTTTCGTAGAATGCGTATGCCATCAAAATAATATATTCACTAACAATTAAGAGTTTATTTATACTTTCATTAAATA